>CAJNSZ010000782.1:0-51686 GCA_905329745.1 Rotaria sp. Silwood2 | reverse complement strand
TGAAAGCAGAACATTATTCTATACTTCTCCCGATCGCTAGCATTACCCTCAATTTGTTTAAAAAAATGTATATTGAAAAAAAGCTATATTTATAAAGAATATAGACAGGCCAGGCGGCCTGGTGTTTTAAGCGGTCTGCCTGGCCTGGCTGAGGGGTCGGCCTGGCCTGCCTGTCATAGGCCAGGCCTAAAAAACGTGGCCTGTGCCTGTGACAGGCAGGCAGGCAGGCCTAGTGACCTGGTTGGACCTCTGGTTCGAACTATGAAAAATCTTAATACATTATCAAGAATTGTACTTGGAACAATCTTCTCGATGAATATGAGCAAGTTTTACCTGAATCTGATGCTAACTTCGCCTACATATTAACCCGATATTTTATATTCGACTATCGTAAAACAAATAAAAATGATATACTTGATTTTTAGAAACAATCATCAATTCTATACGAGATTGAAAAAAATGTCGCATTCCAAATTTCGACTATGTCAGCAACACTGGCAAACATTGCATTCTCATCTACAGTTACGAGCTATCAAATCGTCTCCGAACGTCGATCGAAAATTTCATCGAACATAGTAAAGGGCATACTTGGTCTGCGTTCAACAAAGAAAATGAAATTAAATGTTGAATAAGATGAAAAACAACTTGCTAAAATTATACAGCAATAGATGTTTGAAAACTTCAGTAACTTCAATTTTATTAAAGTGAATCTCGACAACGAAATTTTTAAAATTTTTCAGCAGCTACATTTAAATCAACACGGTGGCGTCAACAGTTGTTTTCGATCTTCACTAAGACATGCATGCATACTTTTAAAATAGTCTATTTGTATATTACAGAGAAAACAAACGATAACAAATGAAGACAAAATAACTGTCAAAGAAAACTGTTCAAATATATGTTCGATAAAAATCTCAAGTAAAAAAGCCAACGATCACTACATAGTTATGAGATGAAAATACACAAAGAAAAAAAAAAAATTTTTTTTTTGATAATTATAGTATTGCTCCATTCATTAATTGACATCCTTGCGCATGATGATCGCATAATTTTCTTTCTAAGCTTGTTATATCAGATTTTAGACATTCGGCTATATTTGATAAATCTTTGTTTTTTCCTTGTAATTCATTAACACGTTTTTGTAATTCAGCAATACGTGTTAATTTTCTTGTGCGACATTTTTGTGCTGCTTGTCGATTTCTTTCACGTTTTTTTTCTTTTCTTACTACATCATTTTGTTCATCATGAGGTTTTGTTCGTATGGATGGAACATGTTGTAATTCATCTTTTATTTCTTGAAATTGTTGATTCATTGACGATGGGCTTGATGGTGCTGTTGAAAGTGACGATTCATTATCCATCGTTAACGATGATACCGACGGATTATATGGAGATGTTTGAGAATTTGATCGATTATTATTATATGTTGAAACATTTTCGTGTTGTCGATTATCCGTATTAGATGCTATTTTATATGCAGTATGATCGAATGGATGCATTTGTTGTAAAATTGGATGGTTACTATTATCGATATGAGTAGGAAGCATTTCATCAAGTATATTGGCACCTGCAAGTCCAAAGAAAAAGAATATTTTTATATGTATATTTTTTTCTGTTATTTTAATTTGATCATACAAACCTAGTGAAGATTGTACGTCATTAGGTGTTGACATTGCAAGAGCATTGATTAAATCTGGTGTTGTATAACCACGTAATCGATTATCCATTTCTGGTGTTGATAATAAAAGATTATTATAATCACCTGGTGTAAATAATACTGTATTGCTGCCACATTGTCCACCTATTGGTAAAGTATTTGGTCGTGATGATGGTTGCGTAATGACAGGCATATTTATTCTTATTGTATCCATTGTATCATTTTGTGCAATAAATGGAAAATTTAATTTACGTTCAGTTTTTTTATGATCACCCATCTATCTTAGATGAAAAACAAAAATAGTGATTTAGGTTTACATAAAATAGAAGAAACGTGTCTTTTTATATATGTAGTTGTTTTCATCGGTTGCATTAATAGAGGAAGAAAAAAAAAACTTGCGTAGGTTTACATAGCAAACGGGGGCTACGACAAACGAACGGATCGGTGTGAGTCACTTTTAAATCAATAATATTTATTTTATGAGTCAATAGGAGCGCAAATAATTCGTTAAAAAGAAGAATTCTTCTCGAAACTCCAAAACATTCCAAAATAAACTTTATCTACTATATTTTAAGAAAATTTATGAAAATAGAATGCCATCAACGAGGAAAAGTGTAGCGTTCGTCGTTACAACTAATATAAAATATTCTTAGAGGGCCTGTAAAAATAATCATATTTTATACAATCCAACAATTATTACTATAGATTTAACCAAACCATGTGGGCGATCGAGCGAAACAAATGTTTTACTTGCCTGCACGTTGTATATAAACCATTTTTTATTCGTATCTAATTTTGTCTTACCTGTCCTTTTCTTATGCGTTATTTAATAACTAAGAGAAGAGTCTCGATGCATATTTGCAATCGAATGTACTATTTCGATTCTGTAATATTAGTTGTCACTTGCTAATAGGTGTTTTTTTTTCGGTTCAAGTGTTCTAGAGTGAAATATAGTTTGTTTACAAGAATATAGTTAAATATGAATATTTCATGAATTAATAAAAAAAAAATATCAATGAAAAATTACATTAGTATTTAATGAAGTGATTGAAAAGCTTTTAGAATTATTTTTTATTTGAATTAAAATGTCCGAACGACGAAAAACGGAGACTAAGCGCAAATGAATGTCAGGCATATTAATGTGAAGAACAGTTGAGAATTATCTAAGAGTGAATGCTTTAGATTATGTATTAAAACTTACTGGTTACATATATATGCATTCAGCAATGTAATGATGATGACTATTTTTACTAAGTTCTTCAATATAACTGCATGACCTATGACACCCCCTTCTATCGGTCATCTATGAATTCTCATTATAGAAATGGATTAGCAGCAATCTTCCTCAATTTAAATATGCTCTTTGATGATAAGATATTATTTCTGTAGTGCCTAGTCATTATAGCAGAAAGATTGAATGACAGCCATGTTAATTCCTCTTCCTTTCTTCCTTCATAATGAATAGAAATGTTCAAGTTTGACGCTATGCAATTCATCATTTTGTTAAACAACTTTATTTCTCATTAACAAGTTATTTTCCATGTTGAATTCATCTAAGAATAATATTTAACTTTGACCTCTTGTAATAAATAATGAATATACGTATATACAGAAGCAATTCTTCGATTTTGAAAAAGAGGAATATTCTCATAAAATTTTATTTTGGATAGAATCAAAATATGAAATAGATGGGTTACATATGAATATTCGTATACGAAAATAGAAGAACAAAAGTGATAATAATTTTAAAAAAAAGAGCACGCACAGTGTTACATGTTTGTCATTGATAAAAATATATCGACTAGGAAGAATAGATTTTGAAGAAGTTTCTTTTTCTAGTAATCAAGTAACAACAGGATTCATGCTTTTCATTGAACCAAAATCAACAAAAACCAAAGCGAATATTCTATATATATATATTTTAAAGGATAATCTTTGTCTCTATATGGTTAAAATTTTAAATGCGCGCTTGTTCATTCACAGATAATGTCACTTTATTTTTTTCCCATCCATAAAGAAATGTCGCTGCTAAAACAAACACTGTTCCCATATAGAAAAATCTAAATAGAACAATACACATTTTTGTTTCTAATTGTAAATAAAATAATTTTGCTTACAATGATGGTGTAAAATCATGTAAAATAAAGTATGAAATAACGGATGAAAAAAGAATCGAAAGAGAAGTAGCAAAACCTTTTATAATATTATCGGCATATTTGATCACAGTGGCAATTATCAAACCACCAATTGCCTAGAAAAATTAACATAATTTAAAGGTAAATATTTATTTAATTTATTTACTTGAAGTAAAATAACAATCCATACGACTGTTGAGTATCCTTGAAAGAAACCTTTATCCATCACAGCTTTATAATCAAAACAAAATACAATCACCAGACCGAAAAATGTTCCAAAACAAGCTATTAAATAAACGAAATAAATGATAAATAGTTTTTTTTGTTTTGCTATGAAGGTTATTATCAATATGACATTTGCCAGCTTGTACAACATGACAAACTGATCAAAATAGTATAAACAATTGAGAACTATTGACAATAGTCTGTTGCATTTGATTTTATATTTTCGCTTATGAAATGGATTTAGAAGAGTTCGAATTCATTCTCTTTATATGTTGAGATGTGACGATATGTATCGATACTAAAGTTTATTTGTTTTGAATGTCACGTAAACTAATTATATACTCAATTAACTGTTAAATTTAGCAGTATCAATATTATATTCTTCATAATTATGTATCTGTTTTCGGCTAAAATCTTGATAGTATGATTCGATTCAATATTTTACATTGAATCATGAAAGAAGTAACATTTAAGACGAAACTCTCTCTTTCTCTCTATATATATGTAAGTTTTGTTTACCTAATTGAATATTTCTAACCCAAACTGATGTTGGTCCAGTTTTAAGGATTCTTTCAAAATAAACTCCAGCAAAACCGGATGTCATTGAAGCCAATAATACTGCACCAAAACCTATTGATTGTTGTAACCAAGTTGCTTGATTTTGTGTTGTCAAACGTTTCTGGACTTCTTCTGGTGATGGCCACTATTAAAATACATGTCAACATGTTTTTTGTTTTCATTTCTTATTTGTTCATAGTTTTCTCTTACTGTTACAAATGCAACACCAATAGCAAGCATAAATAAAGAAAACCATTGATGTTTTTCTATCGTTTTTTTCAGCATAAATACAGAACATAAAGCCGTAGTTAAAATTTTTAATTGATAAGATACTTGATATGTTGCCGCATTTAAATAAGATAATGCAAGAAATAAAAGATTATTTTGGATTGCATATAATCCACTTGGTATTGCTAATTTAGAAGTATCATATGGTTTATCATAGATTTCATCATTCAGTACTCTAAGTAATCGATTCATTGAACGATCTATTTTCGAATAAAATTTACTATTTTTTTTTTCTATTTTGTAAATGATTAATATTTGTTTACATACCATTTTCTAACCAAACAAGAACAATACAAATTAATCCTTTGAGAAATTCCGCAGTAACAATAGCCGTTGATGATAAATATCGTTCAGCTTTCATCGTTCTTGAATAACGTAATAGAAGTACAAGACTGGTATTTTGCAGAACAAGTGCTACTAGACTTATCCATTTGCGATTGTCTTTTTTGGTCATCTTTTAAAAATATAATAACGAAAAAAAAAAGTCCGGAATGATTTTCTTTTTATCGAATGAATATTATTAATGGGAATCGAAACAGTCAAGATTAACGGAAGACTTTTTATTTTGATTTATACTTACAAGTCGCATTTTATCAAAAAATTAAAGAAATAATGTTTGTGTATTTGTTGATAAATGTGAAAACAATATACCACTTTCTTTTTAATAATAATACTGTTATTGATTAATAAGAATTAAATTTGAACTGTTTGTAAAATTTCACCCATGCAAAAATTGTTATGATTCAATATGTAAAAAGTATTAAATAGGCGAACTCTTTTTTCTTATGCCTACCTCTCCTACCATTTGTTTTCCTGTTGAAATCTGAAACAAAACAAATTAATATCATTTTTGCTTCAAAAACAAAATTCAAAAACATCATTGGTCACTAGTATTTATTTTTTTTTCTTTACAATACAAAACAAACAAACTTTCAATATGATTTTGATCAACATGGTTTAACCCATTACAATATTGAATATCGACACTGTTGATATAATCACTTATATCTAATGCAACTTTATAACTTTCACATACACGTTCTTTATCATTTAAATATTATTCAAGAAAATGACGGCATGTATGTCCAATCATATAATTTTTATTGAGTATTGATAATTGTTTAGTTAATTCTGGTATTGAACATATTGATTGAAGTTGACTAAGTAAAAAACCTATTTTATTGAATGAAAATCTAGAAAAATTAGCTTTTGATTAAAGAAAAAAATAGCATCATTATTTGTATTTACCTTCACAAATTGCAAGTGCAGCTTCATTAGTACCAATATTATGTAAAAACAAGCATAGCACAATAATCTTTGAACAATGATTGATTTTCATCAAGTAAAAATTTTTTTTTTCCTTAATTCATAAACATTCGCTAAGGACAATGCTGGAACTAGATCAATTGTTGCGTAAATCTTGTTTGTTGATATAGATGACAATGCTATTCTTCGTAGCCACGCGAAACGATTAAATGCATTTTGACATGTTTCAAAAATCTGAATTTAAGAATTTTCTTGAAACTTTTTCTCAAACACAAGAAAAAAAAACGAAAGATTTTATTTCAATATGCTTTCGCTCTTGGATATTAGCTATGTATTGTTAGAGCATTATTAATATCTTGATTTTTAAAACATCACAGTACACCTAATGTTTCTCCTGAAAAAGAAAAAATCGTTACAATGAATTTCAATTATTTGAATTTTTCAAACTTGCTTTATGTTGAACCATTAAATCCTCATTTTTAATCGTTCAATATATGAATAAAATTTAACAATTGCATAATTATTACCCATTCGACCATGACAATAACCACATTCATGTTTAAGTAATGCTGATGTATCATTTAATGCACAATAAATACCATTAATAACATCAGCAGTATTTTCTGTTTGCTGTCCTTCGCGTTCGACGTTGCTCAAGGTAGATAGAATACGAAATTAAAGTTAAAGTGATCAGAAAGTCTCAATTAACATCAATGACAATTTTTCAATTGCTGTTTGATCACCAATGGTTGACATTTCTTACTTACATGAATAAAAATTCCAATATAAGATTTTAACTGTCTTAATTGTCAAAGTCAGAGTTATAGTCTATTGACACATATGCATGAATCATCAAATCAATGTCGATTGAGAGATTCACTTATGCACTTAGTTCGAATAGAGAGATCGGGAAAAAAAATTGATAAAAACGTATAAAAACAAAAGGTATATTTACTTATATATTTTTTTTTTCGCGAAAACTCAGTCCCACACAAATGATGGCACTACACTACATGCAAAAGTTGACAATAATTCAACTAATTTTGTGTGAAAACAAATAGAAATGAAAGATGTCGTTAAATCAATTCCCTGATTTTTGTTTAGTTCCATGATTATAGTAGGTCAGAAGAATTTGACATCATAAATAATCTCTATTAGTGATAAACTTCATATGCTGTAAATATGAACTTTCACAAAAGAGTCTTAGCTTAGGTGTCGCCACACGCAGTACATTCGATATTGATTGGCATTTCTTCCATTGCTTTATATTACCAGACCACGTACTACAAGCAAATAAAATTAATTTATTAGATTATCAATGTTTAACAATAGAGTTTCATGATAACATCATCATGATTTCTATTTGATTAGCGAAAAAAAAATAGTTTTCTGCATCAGTTTTGTTATGCAAGGTATTTGACGTACTGAAATGATGATAAATATACTTCGTATGTAAAACGTCAACAAAACTGTCGAGAGAAATAATAAACACATATGAAGCAATAACAGAATAGAGGATTAAAGTATATATATTGAATAGACCACTGATGATGAATATTGTACTAACTAAAGAATTATTGACAAATTTTCTACTGAAGAATTTATTTGTTGAACTAGTTTAACTCTTTCAGTTCCATAGTAGCAAAAAGGCTACACATGTTTTATAATTCTTTTTCACAACAACAATTAATAAAAATTGGTACTTAGTCTATTAGAATAAAATAATAGAGAATGCTCTAGGATCCTCCCAAACAATCTGTCAATGAGATATATAGTTATTCATTGGGAAAGTTATGGAATGTTCTCAAACATTTTTTAAAAAAGTATTGAAGACGACGTTTTGGATTAATCCAGATCTCCAAAAATTAGTACGCAACCTGAGCGGAGCACCGAATTCTTTTCTAATTTGCTACTATAATACACGTTGTCTCCGTAACAGAAATAAATGGATTATAATAAAGAAATTCATACAAGGAAGTCATCTTTTGATGATAAAAATGATTCTTAGGACGAAAACGAAGGCGACTTTGAAATAGATGAAAAAGACGACACTGTCGAAATCGAAAGGGAGCCAGTTGAATTCCTTTCTTTTATCTCAACATCATTAACTAATGACCAAAGTTCACGGAAAAGAAGAAGCAAACCTATCCGCTTTTCTACGAGAAAGGAAAAAGAAATCCAACAAACGTTGTGGAACAAATTTTCATCAGCTCAATTATCAGCACATATGAGTGTTGCTGGATCCAAAGGAACATGCAGATACTGCAGTACGAGAGCTTCTCCAATGTTTAATATCATGACATGCAGCTATTGTGGCATTTCTCTTTGTGTAAAAAAAAATTGATTTTTGTTATTTCATGAAAAACTTGTATAAGTGTTGGAAGTAATAAACTTTAGCGATCACAATATCCATTCAAGTATAGCAAGATTCAATAAAACGTATACTGAGTAAATCACATAAGACCACAGGCGAGTTATTAATGCCATGCGTTTATGTCCAAAATAAACATATCTCATTCTACTTCATTTGAATCTGGCAGAAATAATTTGGGACTGAAAGGGTTAATACAACATTTTAATGAAAATTAAAAATTTTTTAAAGCATTCATAAAATCACATAAGAGTGTGTTTATTGCACTGTCAACACAGTCAAGCGTTATAGAAATGCCTTCTTTTTTTTACATTCTAACATTTATTTCTTGTTTATGATGAAAGTAGATTGGATTAGAATGAAAGTAAAAAAAATCCAACAACCAGATATTCGTCACCACTATCGGATTCTGCATCGAATTGCATCGAGGTCATATATTGAAAGAATATTTGACACTCGATTGATTAATATCTAATTGAAGACTTTTTTTCTAATGATCTATATTTATTTAAAGATCCATTTCAAACACTATAATTCCTTATGTCTCTATACAATTCAAGTCAAAAAACAAAGTAGAAGAAATTTTAGTCTAATGATATATCGAATATTAACAAAACATTGTGTTGAATTATTTGTTATAATAAGATCATAGGTGGTGAAGCAAAATCAAGTTAGGAGACGGTGAAAGAAATTTTATAATGTTGACAAGAGGACGAAAAACAAAGTAGTAGTGTTGACTTTTACAATCTTTTTGTTTTTCCTAAGAACTATTTAGAATGGGGAAAACGAAGGGATGATCTTCCGCATTCAAGAAATTTTTTCGATCAAAAATGAGATCATATCACCTAGGATGAGTCCAGAATGTGTTCTGCATATAATCACCCCCTTCCGTCTAAAATCCTCAGACTATACGAATCACGAAAGAAAGTATGATGATTTCCTATTGCAAATTTTTCCGTGGAATATTACTGCAACATTTTTAATCCTTCGGTGAAATAGATGGTCTTTATAAAAGTGAAGTGCCAATTGTAATTTTTAACAGAAAACCACTTCTTTTTTCTCGAAAAGAACCTGAATTAGGTCATATTTTGAAGAGTAATATATTAGAAAGACAGTAGATAAGACAAACGTCAAAAGTATGCTTTGATTGTCAACATATCTCGGATTCATTTAACAGATACTACTATGGACGGTGTACGATTAGTTTTGTTTCCTTTCCCCAACAATGAAGAGTGTGGATTGAATAGAAGAAGAACACCTGAACCCTTCACGATTGATAACGAGAGTATTAGAAATTCCAGCTGATAACGTATTTTTCTGAAAAACAAATAATGCATGAATGGTTTGTCTGTAGCTTGGGAAGACTTTCTTCCTTAATTCTCCCGTGTCCTAAGTCAAACATAATAAACTAAAATGTCTATCAAACCATGGTTACTTTTAGACAAGCCATACGACTACGTCAATCCTAACAGAGCTAAGAGTTTCCCGGCAAGATTCATGTCTATTGTGCAATAAGCGGAATGTAGTTCAGTAGCGACTTATGTACAGAAAGACTTGAAGAAAGATTTTGTAATCTACCTAACGTTGGGACATTGCCAAACTTTCTAATTGTTTGTACGACACTAGTCGCAAAAAAATGAATTACTGGCTTTTGTTCGAACATTCACTGATTGTACCATTCTTCAATACAAGCATAGACTTGCCTCACAAGTCATTCTTATCATCGAAGGCGTTCAAGTTTTCACCTCCCCAAGACTCTAAGAACTGTGTCGCCTATGAATAAGATAAATTAAATTTGAATCTCTTCGTTAATTGATTGCATCAAGGTAGTTCTTATTGTTGTTTTTTTGTTGAATTACTTATTGAATGAAATACTATTAAAATCACAGTTTACATGTTTGAGTTATGAATATTCTATTCAAATTAATCCTTTATTCCGTAGCATAATCCATTAAAGTTGGTGTTGAATTCAACACGGAAATAGCTTATGCAGAATGGGCTATAAAATGACATAAAAATTGTATTTGCTGTTAATTTGAATTTTTCAGTTATTCTGTTTTTTTTTTGTCCGCATAAAGCTGAAAAACTATTTATCATGAATAATTTTTGGAAAAATGAGTCATTTAGAGGAGAATGACATTTATGATTAGACACTTGTAAAGGCTGTTATTTTCCCATTGAAATCAGCTTTTTCATTTCCTGGATCGTATTGAAATCGTTAGCTTTCATTTCCTTTTTAAAATCTGAAATCATTGATTCGGATTCATATTATTTTTTTACGAACGAATCAAAAATGATCCACGTTTTCATGAAGCATAATCAGTGTGTATAAATAAATAAATAAATTGGAAAAAAGTTATTGCTTTCCAACTGATAAATCTTTGCCAAAGAACGACGAAAAGAAGTTTTCTTTTTAATTTATAGTTTATTAAAGGCTCGACATAATATTCAATAACCATCTTGATCTAATATTTTATTCATCCAAATGAATAGATTCTATGGATGATTCAAAAATGACTCAACAGGAGGCAAAGAGTTAAGCGTATCATTCATAAACGAAATCGTTTTTAGTGGGTCGCATCGTTCTACAATTGAAAGAAGTAGTGATTGATCGATAATTTGTACAAGCGATTATTGACAAACGATAGAATAATCTTTATTTCGATAGATTAGTTGTTAAAATATATATTTAAACTCAAGCATAAAAGCAAGATAACTAAGGTCATCAATAACCAAACTCGAAAAATAAATTCAAATTTGTTGAACATAAACTATGTATTTATCTTTTTAAAATAATAGAGAAAAAAATTATTTAGAAACAAAATGTTTACTCATTGAGAATATGTTCTTGAATTTGAACAGAATAATATTAAATTGTGAAATTCATTTCATGTCATAGTCTGACTCATTCTTTGCGCCAACATTTCTCAATGACGTCAGAGTAAAATAAATCAAGCGAGGACGAAATTTTTTATTCGACTATTACAACTCGCTCTATTGCGAGAAAACAGAAATACTTTTTGTATATTATGAAATAACATATTATTGAAGAACAAAGTTCGAAACAAAAAAAACTCGATGATTCATAAATTGATGTTCTAATTGGTCAATAACTATGAACGAATCAAAATCATCATTGAGACCCTAAAAAAATAAAAAAAATATCTTGATTTTTAGTTATTTAATACAAAAATAAAATTTTTAAAATTTAATTCAATAATATTTCTATTATAGAATTTATATTTCTTTAATTTTTGAATTTTAAAATCGGATTTAACATAATTCTTTCTCATTCAGCTGCCTACATCGTACATCACCACTGTAACGTATTTATTCCATGTTAATCAGGTTTTTCTTTCTTTCGCCATTTCACTAGTGTGTGTGTGTGTAGTTGTGTGTGTGCGTGGGCAGTCTCTTGTTGGTACAAAAAAAAGCACAAAAAAAAACGATAAAACTTTTCTGAAATTTCACCTTAGTGTGAACCAAAAAAAACGTAAAATCTCTTTGAAAAGCAGAAAATACGTTAACTACCCTATCAACTTTATTTTACCCTTAACAATAAACAAAACAAAAAAAAGTCGAAAAACCCAACAGCAGCGCTAGACGACAAAATAAAAGAAAAAACAAAATAAAAAACATGGCAGCACCCAATGTTCCAGCAGGCGGGCCAAGCTATCCAATGGCTTCATTATATGTCGGTAAGTTTGAAGATTGTCATTTTTTTTCTGTTGCTTTTATAAATTTCTTTTAAATTAAAAAGGTGATCTTCATCCGGATGTTACCGAGGCTATGTTATTCGACAAATTTGCAAGTGCCGGACCAGTTCTATCAATTCGTGTCTGTCGTGATATGATTACACGGCGATCACTTGGCTATGCCTATGTCAACTTTCAACAACCAGCCGATGGTATGTCTAAGTTTATTAACTTTATCAATTAGATAATATGTGTGATTGAATAAAACCAATAAAAAAGAAAACGATAGTCTTTTATTAACAACTCGAATTATAGGACATTATCAAAATAATTTTAATAAATAAATAAAAAACTATTCTATTTATTTTAGCTGAACGTGCACTTGATACAATGAATTTTGATTTACTTCGTGGTCGTCCATTACGTATCATGTGGTCTCAACGTGACCCAGCTTTACGTAAATCAGGTGTTGGAAATGTATTTATTAAAAACTTAGATAAAAATATTGATAATAAATCACTTTATGATACATTTTCGGCTTTTGGCAATATATTATCTTGCAAAGTAAAATTATATTATATATTAAAATATAATAATTTTCATTTTGTTTATATATCTATATAGATTATGACAGATGAAAGTGGTCAATCAAAAGGCTTTGGTTTCGTTCATTTCGAAACGCAAGAAGCAGCTGATAATGCTATTAATAAAGTTAATGGTATGTTATTAGCTGACAAAAAAGTCTATGTTGGTCGTTTTATGTCACGTAATCAACGTGCTGATGCTGGTGGACCACGTAAATTTACAAATATATTTATAAAAAATTTTGGCGATCAATTAGATGAAGAAAAATTACGTGAACTTTTTTCAAAACATGGAAAAATTTTAAGTTTTAAAGTAATATATATATATATATATATAATTTTTTATTTTCTAATAGAAAAACAATGAAAATTTAATCTAATTTAGATTGAAAATGATGAAAGTGGACATTCAAAAGGTTTTGGTTTTTGTAGTTTTGAAAATCCAGAAGAAGCTGAAGATGTAAAATAAATAAAAACAAAATACAACAAATAAATAAAATAGTTTTTGATTTTCTAGGCTGTTCAAACCTTAAATGGATATTCAATAGGTGATAAACAACTTTATGTTGGTCGCTTTCAAAAGAAAAATGAACGATTATCTGAAATTAAACGTAAAAAAGATTTACAACGACAAGAACGTATGAATAAATATCAAGGTGTTAATTTATATATTAAAAATTTGGATGATACTATTGATGATGAACGTTTAAAAAAAGAATTTTCAAAATTTGGAACAATTACAAGTGCTAAAGTATATTCATTAGATTGTTCTATATTTTAGAATCATTAATTTTTTTCTAAATATAGGTTATGTCAGAAAATGGTCGATCAAAAGGTTTTGGTTTCGTTTGCTTTAGTGCACCTGATGAAGCAACAAAAGCTGTTACAGAAATGAATGGTTCTATTGTTGGTTCTAAGCCACTCTATGTTGCATTAGCACAACGTAAAGAAGAACGTCGTATGCATTTGACTAATCAACATATGCAACGTATGGTTACATCACGTGTACCACCACAAATGCCATTACCATTTCCAAATGGTATGAGTGGTATGATGCCTTATTTACAAGCACCAATGGGTCCATCACAACCACGTAATTTCTTTACACCAACTGCAATGCCAACTTATCGACCAGCTCAACCACGTTGGTCATCAGCTGCTCCAGCTAGTGGTATGAGACCTCCAGCAGGTGCACAAATGATTGGTATGCAAATGCCACAATCAGCTATGGCTGCTGCTCAACGATCAGCTGCTATGGCTAATGCTGCATCTCGATCAGGCATGCCAATGCCTACTCGACCAACACCAACACCAGGTCAAATGATGCCTAATAATTCAGTTCGACCACAAACTGGTGCACAATCACAACAAGCAACAGCTTATACACGTACGGCAAGAAATATGCCACCTAGCGTAAGTATTTCAAACTAATGAGAAAACTAATTGAAATGGGATCCCAATCATTACGTAGGACTTGCTGAGACGAGAAGAATTCTTTCTTATGCGAAACCCTTTGACAGTTATAACCGTTACCATGAAGTTTTTATCTTTGGTGTGGCATTTATAAAGAAAAAACGAATTTTAGTCTAAAACGTTACCCATAGACAGCTAAGATATCTATGGCGGCGCGATAGCCTTGATTCTTCTATGAATGGCAGATACAAATCAGGTCATAACTCTAAAAGGACAATGTATGGGGAAGAATCCTTCTAGTCTCAACCTGGCTCTACTTAATTATTCGAACTTCATCTTGAGTGGTTCCCTTGTAAGAGGATTGAACATGAAAAATTTTTCTTTTTCTTTTAGAATCCAGGTGGATTTCCAAATTCAATTGTAGTTGCTGGACAAGAACCATTAACACCAGCTGCTCTTGCCAATGCAACACCACAAGAACAAAAACAAATGTTAGGTGAACGTTTATTTCCTTTAATTCAACAAATGCAACCAGAATTAGCTGGTAAAATAACTGGTATGCTTCTCGAAATTGATAATACTGAACTTCTTCATATGCTTGAATCACGTGAATCACTTAAAGCTAAGGTTTGTGTTTTTTTGGATAAAAATCTTCAATGTGAAATTATGTTCATGTTTTCTGTTAGGTTGAAGAAGCTATTGCCGTACTTCAAGCTCATCAAGCTAAACAACTTTATGCAGCTAAACAAGCAGCAACTAATTCAGCTGCCTCATAAAAAAATTCAATGTCGTCATTTACAAAACAAAAAAACAAAAAAATAAATAAACAAGCAAACACATAGACACATATACACACATTGATTGTCTTTTATGTTCTTCTTTTCTGTTTTCATTATATGCGCAGTTCGATTATCTTGATGCATTTTTGTTAACTTTCGGTTTGTTTTCTTCTGTTTCGTTTACTATTGTTCGTTGTTGTTATGGAAGTGCGAAAAACGTTGCGCACTACAAAATCATTATCATCATTATTAAATCAAGGGAAAAAAAGATTTTACTAAAATACTCCTCCTGTTTTTGTTTTTCTATTTGTTGTTGTGTTTTATGCTAATGTATGCGTATTATCATCATCGTCATCGACTACTCAGTAAGGCAGATCAAACATATATATATGTACGTGTGTGTGTGTGTGTCTGTGTTTGAAGAGACAAAATAAAACGAAAAATAAAACCTCCTATCTTAGCTTCTCTTTATATTGATGACGTAAATTTATTCATATTTGTTCAACGATCATCGAACGAGCATGTTTAAACAAAAAAGAAAAAAGAAACGGACAGTAAGCCTAGTGATTCGACGGATCAAACGATTGTTTCTTCTTGTGCATTTATAACAAGTAGAAAGTATAGTTGCATTGTAAAGGATGAAATATCTTCTATTCGAATTTTTGATTGTCATATTCTTTGTTTATGTTCAATGTGAAATCACTTATATTGAAGTGAAATATCCATTAAAGGTAAGTCATTGCTTTGAGAAAAAAATGATAGATAAGAGATATTATAAAGGGAAAACGATCAGCACCAAATGCAGTTTGGCCACATCCACAACAGATCAATATTTCTAATGATTTGTTGTACATTCGTCCTAATGATCTTGCAGTGTATTCTAATCTTCAAACTTGTGATATCATTGCAAAAGCAATTGAACGATATAAACCAATTTTCTTTCCACCAACACTCGATATGAAACAGCCATCATCAAATATGGAGAATATTTTGCAAAATTTAACATTGAATATAAAAGGCAATATTCAATGTGAGAAATATATTGAACTCAATTCAAATGAAACTTGTGAGTAAAAAACAGACAATATAATTAATAAATTTCTTACTCGATCTTAATAGATAATTTAACAATCAACGAAAAAATTGCTTTAGTCGAAGCATATAGTGTTTGGGGTTTATTACGTGGTCTAGAAACATTTTCACAATTAATCTATATCAATGAACAAAATTATGTATGTTTTAATCATTCTTATGATATCAATTTTTATTTGTTATATTTATTAAGATTGTAATCAATAATTCTGTAGACATTATTGATAGTCCTCGATTTCGTCATCGTGGTGTTATGCTTGATTCAGCACGACATTTCTTACCAGTATCAATTATTAAAAAGAATCTTGTAAGTTTTAATAAAGTATATAAATAAGTTTTTTTCTATATTAACATTATATTAGGATGTAATGTCGTACAATAAATTAAATGTATTTCACTGGCATCTTGTAGATGATCAATCGTTTCCATTTGAAAGCAAAACTTTTCCAAATCTTTCGCTAGCAGTATTTAAACATAACTATTTTATTTCTTGAGATCTGTATAACATAATATTCTAGGGTGCTTATACTCCTGATCATGTTTATACACCAGCTGATGTTGCTGATATTATTGAACATGCTCGATTACGTGGTATTCGTGTTATTCCTGAAGTAGATTTGTTTGAATTGTATTTCAATATGAATTATTATCCTTTTTTAAATAATAGATTGATACACCTGGTCATACATATTCATGGAGTAAATCCATGCCTGAATTAATAACTGTTTGTTGGGCACATGGAAAACCTTATCAATCGATTTATTCAATACAAGGTGAAATGGAAATATTTAATCCAAGTGAACCACGAGTTTATTCAACTATGGATGCTCTTCTTCGAGAAATTCATGAACGATTTCCTTCAAATTATATTCATCTGGGTATGTGAAAAGAACATAATCTTTCGCAAATAAAACTTTTTCTCATTTTTCTAAAGGCATGGATGAAGTTTATGATAAATGTTGGTATGTAATTGATCATTCAGAAGAAGATTTCAATTAGTTTATTGTCCTTTTTGTTTGTCTACAGGCTTTCGAATCCAAATATTCGTCAATGGATGGTTGATAATAATATATTGAGTACAAAAAATCTTCATAAATATTATGCAGATCAAATTTTAGACATTGTACGTAATATTAGTGTTACGCCCATCGTTTGGCAAGATGTTTGGGATGAACAAGTTGAAGTAAAATTTGTTTTTTTTTCGTACAATTATTGTTTGATTTTGTTTGGGGGGGTTTTTCTTTAGTTGCCTCCGGGTACTATTATTCAAGTATGGAAAGATTCCAGTGATAATATTGAATTTAGTTCATGGGCTTCATATTTAAATAGAGCAGCTAATGAAGGTTATAATGTTATACTTTCAAGTCCATGGTATATTAATTATATTAGCTATGGAAAGTATAATACAGATGCATCTGTAATGAATTTGGAATTTTTTAAATATTATGAAGTTGAACCACTTCAACAATTTTCGGGTGACAATTTTTTTTTTTCGTTGAATAAATAGTTCAAGAATTTATATGAATTAATTTATAGGATCAAATGAAGCAAAAGAACGAATTCTTGGTGGTGAAGCTTGTCTTTGGGGTGAATTTGTAGATGGAACGAATTTACTTTCACGTTTTTGGCCTAAAGCAGCTGCTGTTGCTGAACGATTATGGAGTTCAGCTGATGTTAATAATTCAGAAGAAGCTCAATTTCGATTGGTAAATTATTATTTTAACAAATATTCTCAAATTTTAGTTATTTTTTTTTTTTCTTTAGGATGTTCATCGATGTCGTCTTTTAAGGTTTGAAAACAAAAAACAGTTTAAAAATTGATATGATTGATTTTTATTTAGACGAGGAATACCTGCTCAACCAATTCTAAATGGTTATTGTGGTAATTATGAATTAGGTATGTCAAAATCAATGATTAATCATCCATCATTTAATTATGATAAACTAACACGGACTGAAACAATAATACCATCATCTGGAAAAAGTTTCGCTAGTCTATCTTCGTCATCATCGAGAATGTTCAGTTATAAATTGTATCATATTGTTTATTTAATATTATCATTATTCTTTGTTTATTTCTGTCGAAAATGATAAAATCTTAACACGTAATGATATGAGAGAATCATTTGAACTTTTTGTTTTTGTTAGATTATGTGTCTTTTGATTGCTTCAATAAAAGAAAAATTTCATTTTATTCTATGGTATCCTATTCAAAAACACAATTGTTAATCATGAAGGACATACGAATCAGTTTCTTACATGTAATTCAATCTCTTCAATAAAATTGTCTATAAAATTAAAGCACAAAGAAAAAGAAAAGAATAGATAAGGTTTGTATAGTATAACGAAGACAACTTTCAACATCGTCTATCTGAAAAATTTAGTATCAGTATATATATAAATAAAATGCAAGAAAAACATCAGCAATTGAAATTACTTCCTTCATGGAAACGTGACGATTGGAAATATCATCATATGAGTGACCGTGATTCAGTATCATTAAGTCAAAGTATTCATACAGATAAATCAAAACGACGTAAGTGTATTGAATATTCATATTTAAGGACACATTCTGGGATCTAAAAATTGTCTCTTGACGTTAAGAAATTTGAGAAGAAATCAAATTTACGTAACAGAAATAGCGAAAAGTATGAATCATTTCGCATTTTTCTCAAAGACACTTCGATCGATTGAGCTGATACTTTCTGTATGATAATTAGAATTAAATCGAAGTGTTTTTCTTTTCTCTTTTTCTTAAAATAATACTCTTATGATCTATAGCATATGTTACAAAATTTGCTCTCAAGAAAAAAAATCACTTTTTTTTGACAGAGCTTTTAGCATTTTGGTTCCGCTAAGCGAAGAAAGCATTCGGAAGTTCTGAGTCGATGATAACTGTTACTGTATTAAGCGATATCTATCTATTCTGAAAATGTCATCAGTTTTTTGAGAAACTCGGGAAAGGAAAGTGTCTTCAAGTCTCTCTCAGAAAATAGAGCTCTTAACTTTTATTTTTAAAGTCTTTAAAGTTTTTCTGTTGACTTTTGGTGGTAATGAACATGACTATCAAATATCGTTAACCATAGTAAATTAATCCAACAGGAAAAAACATAGAACAATAGAGTTTTTGATTTTGACATTTCCGTGCGTCCCAGATTTCTTTGCCATTACAGCGTAATAGAGTTGAATTTTCGATTTTTTTGCTTTTATGTTTTTTAAAAACTAATCGTTCTGCCGATATTTTGATCCATAATCTTAAGTTAACTCTTTGTTGACTCAACTTATCGAGCTGAAATTTGTACTGTGAGGTGCCTAGCTTTCGATATATATATATATATCCGTTGGAAATTTAATGAAGCTTGGATGTTCAAAAATCAAATTTCTTTTTTGAGAAAGCATCCTTGATTAATTAACTAATTTCTTGTTTATTAATAATTTTCAGAAATAGACAATGGAAGTTTGGTCAGTGAAGACTATCGTCATTCTTCTCGTAATTCAAAAGTTAAACGATTATCTTATCATATTAATCAAAAAAAACTTTTATTACATTCACCTACAATACATATTCCTGAAATGTCAGAGAAAAGTTTAAAGCGATGGTGCGAAGCTCGCAATACATATCTCGGTCAACAGTATCCATATATACAAAAAGATCGAAGAATCAAACAAAAACAGAAAATATCAAAAAATGAAGACATTGAATCGATTTGTACGGTTCAATCTGAACAATTCAGTGGAATAGATCTTCAACATCGTTCACTTGAAAAACAACAACCGAAAAACGAACAAATAATTTGTGATTATTTCAAAGATGAATGTATTGGAACAGAAATAAATGAAGCAGTATTATTAAATACATATGTCGAACGAATTGATCAAGCAAATCAAGTAGATTTACCGCTTCCTCAATTTGAATTATATCATGATAATGATGCAATAACGATAGAAAATGAACCAAAACAACAAATATTATCGGATCAAGAATCTGTTGAATATTGTGACAAAGCCATAGAAACAGATTTAATCTTAAATCCTATTGAAAAAGAAAATGAATCTATTCATCAAAACATAAAAGATAATATAAAAGACTCACTAGTTGATCCAAATATCGATCAAATTCATGATAATGGTACTAGAACGATTCTCTCATCAACTAAATCGAATGCTTCCGTTTATGAACAGCTTCAAATGTATTTCAGTTATATGTTATTCTTTTTTTTGTTCTTGACTTAAAAGAGAATCTGATTATTGTAGACTACGATTTCGTTTCAAACGTTTATCACAAGAACGTCGTATACTGAGCTGTCTTTTAATTTTATATGTTATTATCATGTGTGGTTTACTTATTGTTATATGTCTTTTATTATGGGGATTTCAAGGTAATCTATGCGTCTATTAAAACTAATTTTGTAATGAAACTCAAATAAATGAATACAAATATTCTTTTATAACTAGGACGATCACTGATTTTCTATGGAGAAGTAACAATGACTGATACTACTAATGATATTATTGATGGAGGTAATTAAAATTATTATTAACCACACTTATCTAAACGCATTCCTCGAATTGCTTATAGTTGCTCGATATGGTGAATCGTGTCATCATGATAATGATTGTAAGCGACCGTTTACATGTTACAAGAAAATATCATCATCATCATTATTATTATCGGGTATCTGTCGATGTCCATTAAAATATGATTTAGTTAACAATCAATGTAGTGAGTAAATCAGTACATGATGCTTTCATAAAAAAGAAACAGAATGATTTTATTCTAGTCGGTAATCTAAATGCATTATGTAGAAAAGATACTGATTGTCAACGATATATGCTTTGTTCAGGTATGGAAGATGGAACAAGACGTTGTCATTGTCAGACATTATATAGCTATGATACTGAACAAAAACAATGTTGTAAGTAAATCATTTTTTTTTCATTCTAAAATGAAGTATTATTGTTTATTTTTATATAGATGGTGATTATCATGCTTCATGTCAAAGTAATATTGATTGTCGAGCTAATCTTATATGTAATAAAACGAGTGTTCCATCAATATGTTCATGTCCATTAAATTACCGATATTATCCATTAGGACATAAATGTCGTGGTGATCCGGGTGCTATTTGTGAGACAGCAACTGCTGAATGTGCTGATAATGCAGAATGTCGTGATGGTGCATGTGAATGTGCATTTCAATATGTACCTGATGAGAATAAACTATGTGGTTAGTTAAGTAAAGAAATTTCTGTATAAATCTTCGTTTTATTATTTTAGTTGATCCTTGTCCCAAAATAGAACCAAATCCAGTAAGAATTCGTTATCCAGGAAATTGTCGACGATTTATTGATTGCCAACGAAGGTAATTGATAAAGAGAGTGAGCATAAAAATATCGATATTTTTTAATATTTTATATCATTATAGATCAAAAAGTGAATGTCCTGAAATGACAATATTCAATTTTCGTACTCAACTTTGTGATTATCCTAAAAATGTGTTAGATTGTCGATAGACTCTTTTTTTTCTTTCATTATATATGCATTTCTCTGTGTCTATCATGAAGTTTAATATTCTTCTATGTTATGAATACTATCAACTAGACATAAGAAAATTTAAATAGATTTAAAAAATGTCTAAAGTTAGCAAAAGCGAGAGCATAATCAGTAAGCGTGTGAAATTTTATTTTTTTGAAGCAGATTACATGAAAAATCCATTTATGGACACAAAACGATCTGATTTCTACAGTATACGATTTAATATATTTAAACGCATCAGCGAGTGTCGAATCAAATGAGTTCATCTCTTGATTGTTCGCCACTCACAGAGACAACAATATGAGTCATATAAAGATTAGACGAATCAGACAAACCAGCAATGGTCAAGTATTTTTGAAGTCATGGCCTCGTATTACCATTCTATTCTTTGTCGTAAACATTTAATAGCCCCTCTCTCGACAATTCTCATCGCATCTTATTGTTAAAAAAATTAGATTGAGATGCTTTCGTTTGCAATTAGATATGGATCTAGTTCGAGTCTTGGGTGTGGGTGTTCTTTTGATATTCATCTACAAGGGCACCCACACCCATTAAAATCTGAGTCCGATCGAAGCTTCTATAGCTGAGATATCGTAGAATTACACAGAATTAGATAAGATGAAGAACTGACTTCATAAATTCAATATCAGAGTAATAACTTCTCAGACAATTGAATCATTGTATGTTATTCAGTTACTAGCTAAGGGCATGGGTGTCTGTGAAGAGAAGATTCACATTCCACAACCTTCCATATCATATGAAAGATACTTTTGAGATCTGTATAAACTACTTGTTGGTTGTATTGGGTTAGCTAGTAAAGTTGAAGAAAGAAGTAAATAGTTACACATGTTCTTTCATATTTCATAGATTTTTAAGCCCTATCGTTATGTAAATCTCAATATCAATCTGATNGAAAATACAACAACTATGTACAATGATATTTACATCCAATAATCATATTTATTTATGGGGTTCAGCATTACAAGAACTTGGAAAATTAAATTCATTTAACCTATTTAATACTGACATTAAAATTCAAGAATATAATATACAAGATGAATACAGTAATGATAAAAAAACAGCACTACAAATAATTATTAAACATGAATTTACAGAATATTTTAACAAAACAGCCACATTAGCTGAATGGGCATGCGGCGTTGATTTAGCATTAGGTACTTATTTGCCATTAGACGTAGTTGGTCCTGAACGTACATATCGAATTAAAGAAGAAAAAAATATATATATCAATATTAAACGAATATGCAATGAATGATGTTTTTGCTGTTAATAAATTATCGTACAAATTGAATTTAATACAATTTTTACCAACAAGTTATTATGAAGATATATCTGAAGATGAAGAAGATTTCAATGTACAACAAGAATTATCAATTGATATACAACCACTACATGAAGAATTAATAGTTCATGTTACAGATGAACTAGAAGAAACTAATGAAAATGAATTATCATATCAACCACACGAAGATATTGAACCAACTCGACAAATAAACGATCAACCTTATGAATCAAATGATATTAATACAACATATGTGGCACAAGATGTTATCGAACTTCAACCTGGTGATAATATGGATACATGATCCTTACCTGAAATTATGAAAGTTTATTTTTATCATGAACCAAGTCATCCACATCTACAACAACATCATAATGAACAGTCATCAATTCAACAGATGACAGTTCATGTAATAAATGAACTACATCAGGTAAGAAATTCTCATCATTTAGGTTCAAATCCAACAACAACAACATTAACACCCAAGCAAATACGAAATCGAAAGACAAACCGCCGACATCGTATAAATCGATATCGCTATGAAGTTATCCGTTCGGTTTATCGATTATTCAGCATTACAAGAATCAAAAGAACATTAAGATCAGTGAATATATTTTATATTAATATTAATATGGTCCGACACAAATTATTTATTGGACTCAAGAATCAAGCAATGGTGGATGAGGTGGAAAAACTATTACATGACCGAATCTTGACGGAACAACATTATCATCGTCTATATAGGTAACACGTTTTCGTTATTTTCTTTTGTATGATGTTGAACATGTGTGAGTTTTATTTTTCATGAACGTTAGTTTTTGTTTTCTTTGTACTCTTCTTATTTCTTCTCTTGTTGTTTCTATTTTTGTTATTTGTTATTTATGTGTGCGGACACACATCCTTTTTTAGGGGGGTCGACTGTTAGCGAGTTCACCTCCTTGTTGTTACTTTTTCTATAGTATTTCTTTTTCTCTTTTCTTTCTATTTCTTGTTGTTAGATCTTTTCTGATGTTATATAACCTTGATCACTCTTTATTATTTTGTCTTTAAGTTTGACCCTTGATCTGGGTAGTCGATATATATATATATATATATATTCTTTTTTTTCCATATACAAGGGCAGACAGCTGTACAATTGTACGTGTGTATGCAGACATTTTTTTGATTTGAAATAAACTAAAAGAAGGTCGAACATCGGACCCTCTAATAGACCCCATGTCGCCTCTTTTTTATTAAAACCGTCGGTTAACCGCGGTTCATGAAAAAATCGCTGTTTCGACCAGTTCATTCCTTTTTTTATGGATTGTTGGTCTTTCTGAGACAATCATTTTTTAATCAAAAACATCGATTTTAAGTCTCTTTCAGTAAATTATTTTAGATGATAGTACAGATTTTTCTATTCGTTAATCTTCTAACTTATAGTGGTTTTTCTAGCGTCATCTTTAATGATAATATTCAAACTCGTAAATTAAGCAAAATTAGCTGATGTGGCTAATACCGACAGCTTCAGCACATTTACAAGTGACAGGAAACGCGATTTCGACTGAATCCTGATCATTTTCTAAGAGTTAAAAATATTTATTCAATATGAAGTAAAAATATATCCCGAAAAAGAACCGCCGGTTAATCGGGGTTAACTCCGATTGATCGAACGGTTAACCGACGGTTTTACACCGGTTTTAGCGACATGGGGAAAAGTTGGAACGAACATAGGTGTTATTTGTTCGTCATTGTAATCTCAATATCTTATCGAAGATAGCTTCTAATAATTTTAAGCTATGATAAAAACTTTTGAAAGAAGGTAACAATTCTTCAATCATTTAGGGCGGAATAGTGATTGATTATTATAAAAAGATAGAGATAGTACAGAAAAGACTAAAAAATATACCAAAGTTGTGGTTCAGCATGAGAAACTCTTCATTAAAAGTTTGTTTTAAGGAATCATATTAAAATGGACAATAATTTCGTGACCGTTGAGAAATACATGTTTGATAGGACACTCTTAAATAGCCTTTGCTGACCTAACCTGATCCATATAGAAAATTCCCAATCTACGTCTTTTATCTATAAATGTCACAAGTTTACTTTCAAATATTTTTGTTCTTAGAGCATATTATTTTTAAAATGAAGCTAAAGACAATCATCTTGCAATTAATAAAACCATTTCATTTAAAAAATGTAAGTGTATCTGATCTAAAACATGCCTTCCTTCATACTGAGAAGGCTGATTTCTTGTGAAATCTTGAAGAATAAAGAAGTGTCTTGGTTGAATAATTGAAAAAAACTCAAAAACTGTTTTTTGAATTTTTTTAATCATAAAAATAACTGTTTCTATGAATGAAATCATATAAATTACTCATTTCACTTCCACTGAAAACTGTTTTGATTAGCTTCTCTTCAAAAAGCATAAACAAGACTGAAGTAGTGCAGCGCCCATCACTTTTTTTATTAGTCAATGTAAACTAACATATTAGTCTCTTATTATTTTATATATGGAGAACTTCAATCTCTTTCAACTTTTCTTTTCATTGTCATCTTTAGTTTGATCTTTTTGACTTAAGTTGTTTTAGTAAAAACCGACTCAAGTCGCAACTATAATCCAGATAGCATATTTTAATTGATTCTTATATATTCACAAATTTAAAGAACAGACATTTTTTACCTGATTTACAGAAATTTATCGATGACAATGGTAAGCATACTGCTCGTGGTGAACAACATGAGTTTACTATACATACAGAACTATTTGATGAACAGCTATAGGTAATATTGTCACATGATTCCAAAATAGAACATAGAATACCAGGTGCACAATAACTAGTATTGTTGAGAGTACGATAATAGAAACAAGGTGTCAATGACGAATGACAATTATTATCGTTTAAGCTAGTATTACATGTTTGTAAAGAACAATTTAAGGTTGGTTCCCATGCCGAATGGGATGAAGAAGACAACGTGAATTGAACGGTATTATTATTTCCATTACAATAGTAATTAGATGCTGGTGTAGTTTGACCTAAAAGTTGTCCTTAAAATAAAACATTGAAATGAGGAGATAAATTAGCAAACCTTCTACATAAGAGAAAAAGATGATGAAAAACAAAGTTGACACGAATTGCATTGCGTATGTATAATCAATGAGTGAAAAAAGTATTCAACATGAATTGTTTATTCTGTTCTCTGGCAACACACTCAGTGAGTTGTTTTTACATTGATGAAAACAAAATTTTTTGTTGATGCATATGCATCCCTTTCACATCAAATAGATCAGACATTGAAATAACATTAATGAAATGTGTCTATGCATTGGAATCACTATCAAACATTCAATGTAGTCGTGATTCTTTTCGTATTGTGAAACTGACGTATGTTTTCGAAGAAAATAGTAAGTTTAAGTTTCAAGGCCAGAGCTTTGTGACTCTTTCCCATTTTACAGACCATAGCAATCACGCACGAAAAGCTCCAGATTCTATAGAATATTTCAATGCTCTCATAATCACTAGAAAATAACTATTTTTCATTTTGTAAATGATTGTCAGAATAAGAAGTTAGAAGGATATACGTGAGGTCCGCATTTCAGTTTCCAAGGAGCTGCGCTGTCAAACTTCTTTAATCGAATAAGTGGCATTCGTTTGCTTTCTTATACCAACTAAAATCATGAGATTTCTTCTATTAAAAATATGCTTTGTCATCAGTATGTAGAAAGTCATTTATTGACAATTACAGGCGAAAATATTATTTGAAGTAGATTTTTTCGTAACCGTTTTTAGAACTTGCTCAACCTATTACGAAATTTTGGTTCTTTCAAAAGTTTTATTACTAAAAGAATTTAATAAAACAAATGTCAAAATAATAAATTAGTTTCTGTTTCTTTTATTTCTATTAGATTCTAGAAGATTGCTTTTAAAGATATTGTTATTAAATTTTTATTTTAAATTTAAATTATTCATTTAGGGAATGATTACAAATAAGATAAATACTGATTTGCTCGAGATGCTTTAATTGTGTTTCTGTGGTATTTTTAGAAATCTCTCGTTGAAATCTACTATTTTACGTGATAAGTGAATTTCTTTTCATGTGTGCTTTTTTTTCGTAAATTCAAATAAAAATATCTTTGATTCATTCGTTGATTTTTTGACAAAATTTCTATAAAGTTTAATTCTGTTTTTTACCTAAAACATGAATTAAAATATGTGTTTGCTTCTTATATAAAATGCTACTGAAGAACAAAAAAAATATTTCACCATCACATTGCAAATTTTTTTTTCGTACTTTATTTTATGAAAACTTTATCAGAGTATTAGTTCTTTAAATTTACGTCAATTTTTGTTTCAATATTGGTTTATATTGATACAAAGATAAAACTATGAATTAGTGACCCTTATCTTATCTCTCTCTTTTATTCTGAGTCAAACTTTCGCCCTGTTGAGCAACAGGACAGGACAGAAGACATTATAGTCGTTTTAATTTTCTCAAAAAAAAGGAACTAATAGCGGTTAAATAAAATATACTAATAAAGCCATGATTTACAAATAAGTAGATTACTTAAAAAAATTCCTTATAGAGTTTAATTTTAAGGCATTAAAATAAGAGTGTGGGTGTGGGTGGTAGTTGGGGTGTGGGTGGTAGCTGGGGTGTGGGTGAGGGTGTGGGTGGTAGCTGGGGTGTGGGTGAGGGTGTGGGTGGTAGCTGGGGTGTGGGTGAGGGTGTGGGTGACAGCTGGGGTGTGAGTGTGGGTGTAGGGTGTGGATGTTACTCTTGTTCTCATACGTACATCCACACCCACACCCACATCCTTGCCGATGGAAGATCACGTGCAGCCACATTGTTATCAAATTCAATTATGAAACACGACAAATTGTATCCAATGGCTCGTTTTAATTGTTTAATTGGAATAGCATATGACTTGGCTGCATTTAATTGAGTTGCTATTGTTCGATCATTTACCAGCAAGGTGTTTAAATTTTGTTTACTGGACGTTGTATTTAGATTTGTTATGTTCCTCATTGGTTGTTGCTGCAAGTTACCTTTTCATTTCTTATCTTTTTTCTTTGTTCATTCGATCGATTAAATTGATTAATGTTTCTTTTTGGGGGTAGATACAGGCTTGTCCTGAAGATGCCTACAGTTGTCAGTTGTTATTATTTCATTTGCATCGACAAAATCACTGTTATTATTTTTATTATTATTATTGGCTATGTGTTTCTCGCATTGATGAATCATCATAGCCATTGGTGGTTCTTCGTCGTAAACATATTTGTTTGTTTGTTTGTGAATCTTTTGTTTGATGCGATAATCTTGATCAATTGGGGCATATAATTGACCGTTTATTTCAAGAAAATGCATTTGTTGCCTATAATTCGATGGTGTAACAGGTGTTTCTTCTGTTGAAGCTGGTGACTAGAGATGCAACGGTGACGATAACCGTAGGTACGGTTACCGGGTTCAAACCATTGTCAAGAAAAAAAGCATTTTAGAAAAAAATAACGATATCTTATAAAGGTTGACGAAAGTAAACCGGGGTCGGAGAATCCGAATCTGAGGTCAGTTTTTGAAATTTTGAAATGAATTTTTTGGACAAAGGGAAAGGTTTTTTAAGAAAATAACGATACTTTATAAAGGTTGACGAAAGTAAATCCGGGTCGGAGAATCCGAATCTGAGGTCAGTTTTTTAAAATATGAGTTTTAGTCTTCACATATAATGTTTTTCAGGAATAAATTTTTCGAGAAAAAAACACGATTTTCAAGAAGCGGTTTAGTCTTGGAAAGTGAAAGTTGAAACGTGCAGCGATCTGATTTCAGATTCGGATTCTCTGACCTCGATTTCCTTTCGTCAACCTTTACAAAACTATCGTTTTTTTTCTAAACAAAACTTTTCCTTTGTCGAAAAAATTCATTTCAAAATTTTCAAAAACTTATGTCAGATTCAGATTCTCCGACCCCGATTTACTTTTGTCAACCTTTACAAGATATCGTTATTTTTTTCTAAAATGCTGTTTTTCTTGACAATGGTTTGAACCGGTAACCGTACCTACGGTTATTGTAGTTTGACCGGTAACTGTACCTACAGTTATCGTAGTAGATACGGTAACCGTAGGTACGGTTACCGTAGTAGGTACGGTAACCGGTTCGGACCGGTGAAACGGCGACGGTTAACCGGTGATTAATCGTCACCGTTGCATCCCTACTGGTGACTGTTGCTGGACATGTATGCCATCATTATTTTGATTGTTGTCTTCTATTATTTTATTTCCATCATTAAGTCCGATTCAGTTTCTATCGAAACGATTATGTCTTTTTTGTTTGTTTGAGTTCATTTTAGAACTCTTTTGTTAAAGTGAGTCACGGGTGTCAAAACCCGAAGCAGTTGCTTCCGTTCAGAAAAGGAAAAACGAAGCAACGTATGATGCGAAAAGAGCAATGCGAAAAAGACGTCTTATCACCAAGTATGATTTTTTGAACTGATCATTGATGATTAATGATAATATGACATAATGAATATGTCACTCTCGGCCGAAAAAAAAATTGATCGATTTTTTAGAATATAAATATGAATGATTTTCTATGTAAAAATCATTTAATTTATTGAATCAAATACTAATTCTTTCTTTTTATTTTTTAGATTGACTTCGACGATATCAAAATTAAACAACTCAATTCAAATCAAGACAATAAATTAAAATGTAGGTATTTGTTTTAATTTTTTTTTCTTTGCCTTTTAGCCATCAACATCATCGCATCACTTCCTCTTACATCAAGGAGTGAGTATTTTTTTTTTCTTTCAGATAAGAATAGGACCAGACTCAACAAAGTGAGTGTTAGTAAGGAGAGGGGTCAGTTATGTCCATTAAGATCAGATTCACGTTATCTGAAGGACTTCTGGGTAGTCCCTAAAAGCCCGGCCAGGAACTGTCTTAGTGTCCATGGCACACGACCAAACCACCAGACTTATTGACACATGTCATCGGATGGGTGCATGTGGATGATTTGAGTCTTCCCGCTCGTACGAATAGAATAACAATGAATTCTTTTTTTTTATTCAATCGCGTTTTATTTGTAAGAGAAAGAGAATAAAAAAATATAATATTCATCGTCATAATGAGTTCATTCGATATTAAATCTTTGTACTCGAAAGTTTACGTAATCGACGACATAGAGATTACCGTGTCGGTCGAATGACAAACCAAGGGGCTGATTGAATTGGTTCGATTGTCCTCCTTTACCGTTTCCACCAATAATGACACTTCCCTGTGTGGCTCCTTTGGGCCAACGCATAATTTTATCATTCCCTGCATCAGCCATATAGACAGTGCCAAATTGATCGACAACGACTCCATAAGGAGATTTCAATTGTGTAAGATCATCCCCTTGTCCTTGACCACCAGCCACGACAATGCCTTGTTTTGCATCTTCCACCCATTTCGTCACATGATGATTTTCCTCATCAGAGACGTAAACTGAATGATCTAGATCAACAAATACGTATTTGGGAGAAGATAGTTGACCAGGACGATTTCCACTTCCCTTGCCACCTGCAACCACTGTTCCTTGAGATTCTCCTCTTCGATATCGTTTCACTGCATGTTTTTCCCCGTCAACGACATAGAGAGATCCATTCTCGTCCATTGTCAAACCCAGACAAGAGATTCTGGAGATGATCGTTTCTCCACTTGTCCCATTTTGACGAGGCCATCGAACCACTCTTTTATTCCCAATGTCGCAGATGATGAGACTATCTGTCTCTTTGTCGACAATCACATCCCATGGATAAGACAACTGATTCGCCCCCCCCCTCCTCTGCCATTTCCACCGGCAACCACTTGGCCACTCGTTGCCCCCGATTTCCATTCCACAATTCGGTGATTCCCATGATCAGCGACATAAACCGTTTGCTCATCATCAACATGCAAACCGCATGGGTATGAGAGTTGATTGATTCCATTGCCATATCCATTTCCTCCAGCCACACTGATACCATTCTGTTGCCATCGAGCATACGATTGAATAGCGATTGAAGCTGCACGTAATGGATAAACTAAAATAGACAAAAAGAACAGTCGAGTATGACATAATCAGACAAGAAAAAGAGAAACTTTTATAATTGTTTACGGTGAATGAATGAGGGGCATCCTCAATCTAAAAATCATTTTAATGATAACCGAGAGACAAAACAAAACAAACATGCGTTTCTGATTCTTTCTTTCTCCTTCTTTGTTAATACTACTACTAGCAGTTAACGAGATCGTTCTTTTCTTTTATTTACTGTGAATATCTGATGCACAGTACAAAAGAATAAAGTAACTTTGTTACGAAATGAGTGTTTTTTTATAGGTATTCTTCGCTTATTTCTGTTTTGTAATTTTGTGATCACTGTTCAAGATGCCCATGGGTAATATTTTTTTAACAAAAAAGGAACTCAACATTTTCTATTTCCTTAGCAGCCAATGAAAAAAGAATACGTTTTACTTTAAAAGAAATCAAAACGGCAAAAGAGGGGGCTCAGGACTAATATTCCAGGTGTCGATTCATTTTTGAGTCGAGACTATGTGCATCATATGGGCCCTAAGAAGCTGTGAACGTCCTGAAAAAGAATTTGTGTCCGTAGTTTATTTTTGTCGAGATATTTAGTTTTTCGGACATTTTTCAGCGCAACGCGCCGTTGTCTCCCTTCAGGTACATCTGAAAAATCAACTTTCGAATTTTTGTTTGAAACTTTGCATAGAGAAAGATCTCAATAAGACTAGTTTATTCTAGCAGGGTGTGGGTGTGGGTGTGGGTGTGGGCGTGTCAAAAGATGAATAACACCCACACCCACACCACCCACACCCACACCCACCGACACCCACACCCATACCCTTACTGTCGCGTGTGTTAGTTCTCTCGCGGCACTCACACCAGGTGCTGTGATGTTTGTGTGTTGTCGTGTGTTGGTGGCCAGGTGGAAAGAGCAAAAATGCTGTACTTGAGCGTATTCACTGTACTCCAAGATTATATCAAAAGAATTCTTTAAAAACATTTTGCTATTTAAAGTTTGTTATCGACCGGTGTTAGGGTGCTTTACGTGAAATCCAGCTTGGATATGTCGGTTTGGTAGCAAAGTCGAAACGCTTAACTCTAGTCCACTAACTGCGGAACAATTGATTGAGTACATTGTTTCATCAAAGATATATTAAATAAACCGCAATGTTGCCGCAGGGTAAGATTCTCTGTACATTCCAGTATGTTTTATTTAGTTTTCAGTTCAACCAGAAGTCTTGGAGAATGATTCAAAGTTAGTTTCCATCGACAGCCGCGTAGTTACTTCGAGCTCACTCAAATTCTTCACTTTTTAAAGATAGGGTATCCATCTCGTTACATCAAATTCACTAAAATTCCTCACTTTTTAAAAATAGGGTATCCAATTTTTTTGGGTATTCATTTCACTGGATATCGTGACTAATATCGGCGCCAGAAGTCAGTGCACTCGAATGTTTTTTGAATAACTTTCGATAGGAACAAGTTAGAGATCTGCGGTTTTCAGTATTTCATAGCCAAGACCCAGGAGCATATTTTCATAAGCAAAATCTTTGCTGAGAAAAAAATTCGAAGATCAATTTTTCAGCGGATCTTTGGAAAACGACGCTGGATTTCTGAAAACTGTCGTAGGAGTATATTGATTTTTTGACATATTCGGAATCAGCATCAAAAACTGAGTGGATTCATGTATGGTTCGAATCTTTTCATGAACTTTTGTTCGGTCGAAAAATTCGTCCCTAGTCCCTCTCTGACGGACAGATAAAAAGATAAACTCAGTCAAAACGACATTTTTATTATTTATTCATTTGCCATTTTTTGTTCTTCTAGCATTTTATAACCTCTGAACGTGCTTTCTACTATCTAAGTGCCTTTTTGACTGAATTCATTTTTTACCTACCCGTCGGGGAGACTGGGAACGAATTTTTCGATGAAAAAACAAAGTTCATGAAAAGATTCGAACCATACATGAATCCACTCAGTTTTCGATGCTGATTCCAAATATTAAAAAAAGTCAATATACTCCTACGACAGTTTTCAGAAATCCAGAGTCGTTTTCCAAAGATCCGCTGAAAAATCGATCTTCGAATTTTTTTCTCAGTAAAGATTTTGCTTATGAAAATATGCTCCTGGGTCTTGGCTATGAAATGCTGAAAACCGCAGGTCTGTAACTTGGTCCTATCGAAAGTTATTCAAAAAACATTCGAGTGCACTGACTTCTGGCGCCGATATTAGTAACTTGCGGATACCCAGCTTATGGATATGATGATATCTCTGCGTCATCTAGACTTCTACTCCACTTATAATAAAAGACTCTGCGTATGAAAGGATTCACCAAACAATTGATGTCTGAGATTGAATATAAGAACTTTTTTTTAAGTTTTTTCCCCTGGACTGAAAGGATAGGATCTAGAAACGGAAACTCATCTGTGACTGCCTGCCTACCCGCCGGCAACACCCAATATATGGTAACTATGACACAAATCACCATTTTCTAGGACCGAAATAACCGTTTATATGGTGCAGATGATCATTTTGATGGTACAAATAGTCGTGTCTAGGGTAGAAATGATCACTTCGGTGGTCAAAACGAGCATTTATATGATCGAAAAGATGGTCTCTATGGCATAAATTACCATTTTATATTATTAGAAAAACTGGTTTTGCCAAAGGACTTGCCATTATATATCAAGCCATTTCTTGCGTTTTTCTGGCATCATTCTTAAAGAGTGCCTATATCTAGAATTGCTTATAAGCTTAGCTCGATGCCGCCAGTCTATGGTCAAGCGTATCGGTTATCGATGCACGTTACTTCTAATAACAAAGAATCTATAAATTGAGTCATCATATTACGTAAATGAAAGATATTTCTAGCTTTCAAGATTTTCTTCTAATAATGAATGAAGGCTGATGCCACAAAAATCAATACACATTTTTAATTCGAAACAATTCGTTCAGTTATTCGAAAATATTACGATTTTCTTGTATACGTTTTCAATTATTAGTATTTGAGAAAAACGAATGCAACCTAAAACCACCCTAGAACATATATCCTCTCTTGGAGGGTGTGGGTTCTGGGCGTGGGTGTGTCTGTGTGTTGGTGTAGTTCACTTAATCGATACCCACACCCACTTACACCCGGCATGAAGTCAAAAAAAAAGTAGTATGTTATTTAATTACTGTATATGACCTGTGTGAGAACTACAAACAAGATAAATACAACGCAAATGAAATCAATCATCATTCTTAATGAAACACATGTCCATACTTATCGAAAAACCGATATCGAATTTTGAAAATGTGCTCTTTGTTTCGGAATCACAGGATCAGGATCGGGGCTAGAGAAGTAATTTCACATTTCTCTACCTCTAGCTGCATATCAAAATTTTCGGAGTCAAGAAAATGTGTAACTTAACGCATTCTTCAATGAAAAAGGCATTTGCATATACATCAGAGATTTGTTTAACATGGAACCAGTTTCTTAGCATTATTCTGATAAATGTAATCTGTCTAAAACACTTACGTAGAACAAGATGAAGAGTCGATTCTTCATGAACTTCATAACTGGATAGTGATCGACCATCTTCAAGTGATTTGCCTGCGAATGTTACTTGTTGTATATCTATCCGAATACCTTCTTGACTTTGTATTTTTGCTTTGATACTTAGAATTGTGTCACTGAATTGCACCTCTAGCGGTATTGTTTCTCCGTCGATCGTGCGAACAAATATCAGCATTATGTCAGGAAACTGAAATAAATACTAGCGATACACGTGTAGTTAAAACATGAATAAAAATCTCAATCAAACAAAGCTGCTTATATCATCTTTTTCACAAAGAATGTTTTGTTGCTCATATAGAGACACAGTTAAAAACCCAGGTCAAACAAGCACAGTCGTAAACGACCATATACGAAGAAATACGGCGTTTAACATGAGCCAGTATTATGGTCGTATATCTCCCTATCGTATATGGAGGAATACAACGCTGTACGATGAAAGAAACGATTGCTTACGATCCTCGTATACGGAGTTCGTGTATGGACTCCGTTTTGCTTTGTATTTCGCCTTATGTGATTGGATTCCTCCGTATACGGTCACGGTGATATACGATCGTACTACTGGACCATATAAACCGCTAAAATACGACCGCTTACGGTTGCATAGGAAGCGTATACAGTCGTTTACAGGCGTATATGAAGTCCGTAATTGTCGACCTCAGAAGACAAATAACATTCATTGGGTGCTGATTCACTTAAACCGTTGAAGCTCATAATTGAGGATGATCATACGAGTTTTAACTAAGAGAACGTTGCTACTAAGACAAATCATTATTGGCTGTTGTTGATTCTTTGGATAATTTGTAGACATAAATCGGTAATCGTCACATAGCCAGTAATTTCTATGAAGCACGTGAACATAACTTTTTTTGTGAATCACGATTGTTAATTTGTGTTGCAGTATGTAGCAAACACGTAATAGCCTCTTTGTCTCACAGATCACGACAGACATCTGTCGTAAGAGCTCTTGTGCACGATTAGAGTGGTTCCATCGTGTTTTATTTATCAATCTTGCAGGGATTGCGCTAATGGGTGGGTGGGTGAGTGTGGGTGGGAACATGAGTATAGGTTTGTGAGAAGTACAACAGAACACCCACACCACATTTCCTTTTCCGCCTAAAACATTTCAGGTGGACAATATTTCTTCTCGATAGAACACTAAAAAGGTCTACAGACCGCTGGGCTCATGAAATCGTGGAAGTGGATAAGTATGGCTTATCGGTATTTTCATGAATACGCACTTCTTTGTCATGGGAGAGTTGCTTAAAGGTAAAATTCATGTATCATTCTAAGGATATTAAAATACTTTCTCGCGAGATGGCTACTATACATACTAGTGTCGAAGGAGAAGTCATTTGAATATGAAAGTGATTAAAGCGTGCAGATGCTGGTACTTGTTGTTCAGGTGCCACTTGATTCGTAACTAATTAGTTGAAATGAATATGTATTATGAAATTGTTGATAATCGTTCACTTTTCGATATGAGGAAGAAATTTGGAAGAGAAAAGTGCTATTCACAGTTTTGTGGAGAACACTTCATATGGACAATAGTACCAAAAAACTGATAGAAAAATAATACAGACGGCACTAAAGCCTATCTTTGAAATCATGGAAAACCACTATCAAGGCTGTGACTGTTTAGGTACGTAGTAGCCAACAAACTCTCGTAAATCAACTCTCATGTAACGAACAGCTGAACATCAAAGCGCTCAGATATTGCTTCGACTTTGGCGGCTCTGCGTGAATTAATTCTATTCAACAAATCATATAACCATACCTGTACCTACAAGTCAGCGAAAACCATTCACAAAGAAGCCTGTAGTAAAGGCTGAGTTTCCCAAGCAACTGAGAAGAAAGAAGTGCACCAAGTCAATGGGAAGAGAAATGAATATTAAATTATGCTCAACGTTCTGTCACGATTACCGTCAAACGAAATTCACAGTTATTTATATATATACTAGCGAGACCCCCTGCAAATTGCGGGTTGCTCCTTAAAACTATCTTCTAGCTGTCAAGGACGTTCATATGCATCCTATTCTCCTCTGTAACATCTTATTTTAGAGCGTTCCCGCTTTATTAGGTCAGTGCAGGCTTACAACACTGCTATCTGACATACTGTCTTCTTTACCCGTGTCCCGTCTGATATACTATGTCTTCTGTTTTTCGGTTCAATCTGTTGTGTACCATAGTTCCGTACATGAGATACACTTTTTTCTCCTTGATGGTGAGAGTGAGTAGGTAAGAGTCAGGATGAGATGTGTGTGTAGATAGATGAGTCTTTTCAACACCCTGACTTACCTTCACACTCTCATTCTCAGATCATCATCCCACGCACATACCCTTTCTCCTTGCACTCTCCCATCCAGCAAATCAGAAGCTTCTAAAACGGTCCCACAGTGTTTAATTTTAATTATGTGTGCCTTTCATTTCTGATTGTATCACAGGTGAACACTCCATATTACATGAGTGTTCCATGCTCTCTACGAATGGCCTCAGACACTTGTATCTTCTACGTTGAAAATAAGCAGAAACTCGTCCTCAAAATCAAATTCACCCATTCTTTTAGCAAACCAGAACTCAGGATCCTTTTCCTCACCCAGGAAAAGAGATAATGACCTGGTTTCACAGCGAATCGCTTGCGCCTGGACATCTCTATCCAACTGATGATGCACATCAATGACTCACATCATTTATAAGTGTGAAAAGCTGCCTTGAAATCTGCTTGAACAGTTCTTCTAGCCAATCAGAATTGAGGAAGGATTTTCTCGCTTACGATGCGTGCTCGAGTGGGGGATGCTACGAGGGTTTCTGTAGAGATCAGTATTCTCTGTTAGTTGGCTCAGACAACCCTATTGCTAACGTGGACCCATAACGGAGAAAACTCTGACTCGATTGTGATTGGCTAAAAAAGTGAACCAATTAAATTGCAGAAGGGCTTTACTCCGGTATAGTGCACGTTAGCAATGAGGTTGCATGAGCCAACTAACAGAGAATATTGATCTCTACAGAAACTCTCGTAGCATCCCCACTCGAGCACGCATCGTAAGCAAAAAACTCATACTCAATTCTGATTGGCTGCAAAATGGACCAATCAGATTTCGATGGGACGTTTCTCCATTACAGTGCACTTTAGCAATAAGGTTGTACGAGCAATCTTATAGAGAATATCGGTTCGCACAAGACCTCTATAGCATCGGCATCTGCACTCCAGCGCGCACCTATAACAGAAAAAGCCTCTGCTCAATTCTGATTGGTTGAAAAATTTGACCAATGAGAGAGGGACTAGACGTGACACTCGATATTAGTATATAGAATATATACATATGTGGCAGAATTAAATTGCTTGTGTGAGAGTTGCCCTGCGTGTAGAGAGCGAAGACAAACATACCAAATGAAAAAAAAAACACAGATTGCATTGCAATAAACAAAAGATAATGAATTTCGATCAACTCTCGCTCTTGTCTGTGATGTGAGATAGCAAGAGACAACGGAATTTTCAGGTGAGAGAAAATTATATTATTTGTGCAAGGGTTGCCTTGCGTGTAGAAAGCGCAGACAAACATACCAAGGGGAAAAATCCACAGATTACAGTGCAATAAACAAAAGATAATGAATTCCGAACTATTTTTGCTGTTGTTTGTGATAAATATGTGAGAGCAACAGACAACAGAATTTTCAGATGAGAGAAAATTACACTACTTGTGCTAGGATTCCCTCGTGTGTGGAGAGTGCACACAAACATTTGCAGCCAAGGTCGAAGACGTAAAAAAGCAAACGGTAGGATCTAGTAGATTTCCAGCGAAGTCCAGAAGTGGAATTTCTAATCGGTTCCGCATTTTGGTACCAGCTTGGTTCTCTTCGATTCACAGGTCTGACACCGATGCTCGAATAATATTGTCCGGTTCCTGCACATTTTCCAACTATGATTTCGGAGTTTTTATCATGAAGACAGAACACGGTTCATATCCCGTTGTTTCCGATCTGATTAAGACACCCGAATCTAGCCACGCGATACGATAACAGAATATGGTCTGTAATGTCCTTTTTTTAGCCACATAATGATGTTAACTTTCAATTGATGAGTCTGCAATTCTTGTGGACAGTTGATGTTGTTTTGTGAGCATTTTATCGTGTTGACCTCTGGGGAAAAAATGCTGGCGAATATCAACACAAAAAAGAAAAGTATAATCGATTAAAGCTGTTTAAAAACTCGTTAGAAATCATACGATAACTCACTTTTTCCGAACGAGTTATTGCGTAAAAAAACGATCCCATTTTTCACATGCAGACACTAACCACCCTATTTCTTTATAAGTACGTACATATCACGGCTTCTTGAGTTTATTTCAAAGCTAGTATGGTTTATAGGAATTCGAAGCAACAGATTTGACAAACCTGTGGCATATTAGTAATATTATAATTGCACGATCATCTGTATGAAGGATCTTCATAGTCAGCCGGATGCTAACATTAAAACATCTATTAGTACCAATGTATACCTGATACAGGTAAGTATTAATAAATTACAAACTGCAACCTATGCAGCCCACCTTATTCCCGAGGAAAATTATCGTACTTTAAGGCTTCAAGATCTATAAAGACTTCAGAAGACTTCGACAGACTTCATTGGGTTTCAAAGTGCTTCGCAGCACTTGAGAATAATTTGTGAGACTTCACGAGACTTGTAGGCAGAAGCCCTAGCTTTTTCTCCTTCCCGTTTCCGCTTAATTCGAACAACTTATTTTTTAAATTTCAAACAAAAGGTTGCCAGAAATCACCTTTTTATTAAAAGTCTCAAATCAAGTATGAGTCATCAGAAGGTATGGGCGTGGTTCAAAAGAAGGCCCTCATCCACTACCGAAGCTTCCGGCACTTAATCTCACGGATAGCTGATCGACAAGAAAATGATCCTCTTAATACAAGATGCGTAAAAATGTTTTTCCAGGGGAGTAACTCTATGATTTTGAATAGTGCTACTAAAAAATTTTATACCATATGAAAGCGCGGAAAAAATGGAATATATCGATATTAAATTGTAAGGGTTCTGACAACTTTGTAATATCAAGTACTACAAATCTCTAGAAATTTCCACAGTATAATTGTAATAATCTATCGATAATGAGTTATTAGATAAAAAAAATGCCTTTTTCACAAAGATTAATAGAATCATCGTTGTTAGAATTATTCAACGTGATCCAGTCCACAATATAATATTATTCTTATTCGTTTTGTTGCCTTTTTATCTTCTTCTTTTTAATATGAATGATGGTATGTCGCCTGAATAAAAGAAAGGATAGAACAGCTTTCACCTTTATCTTCTATAGACAACCTTGTCATCCTGCAAGCACGTTTTGTTTCACTTATCGAATGATATTTTTCTCCATTCTGTTCTGTATTAGGATAAAAATTTTGAGCAGGTGTGGAACATTATAAGATAGTTTCGTAGTTTATAAATTTCATAAACAAAAACAATTGATTGTTTTCGTTAATCAATTTAATTTAATTAACTGCAAATGGCTGGTAATTACGAGACAGAACAGCAAATAATGTTCGACAGAATCAAATGTATTGCTTTTCGTGAGGCTCGGGATGATGGTGCAACATTCATTAATCGACAGTGGATGGCAGAGAAAATTCATCGTAGTACGCGATTTGTCGCAGAGTGGTGGGAAAGGTCATATGATGATTGTTTTTCTAATTATTCCGAATGTGGTCGTAAGCTTAAATTATTGGATGCAAGTCTGAACCTCATTCTCAATGGAAGTGGCAAGCAAAAAAGAAATTCCTATGCTTTAGTGAAAGAAACTACAGCAAAACACATGGAATATGTTGTGCCAAAAACAGTTGACAATTATCGCCATAGAGAAGGATTAAAGCCGTTTCATGTTATCCCAAGACCTTTAAAGACTGAAACTCATATTTTAGATAGGTTTTAGTTTTGTAATTGGTTAAAAGATTGGACTCAAGAGGACTTTCTCCATCTCGCGCCATAGGATGAATCTTATGTTTGAACTGTTCGCAGACCAAACTACCAGAATGATAGAGTTTGGGCAAAAAGTATTGAAGATATTGAAGATGATGAAACATATCGCGAAATGGTTAAAAAACAAGCGTGCATTAGTATTTTTATTATTTTCACTGCGAAAAAGCTGCATTCGATAATTAAAGATAAGGGTGGGGGTGGGGGGTGGAGGGTGTGAGTGAATTCCATAATTGCACCCACACCCACACCCACGCCCACATCCTAATTCAAAGATGGCGCTTGAAACTCTCTACAAAACTATCTATTGATTGGATCCAAACTGGTTTTAGGTACATTTGAAAAAGGATGAAAAGTAAAGATATGCAAACAGCTGTAAAAAAATAAGTATGAAAATGGTGATGGACCAACAAAAATTTACCGTGATTTAGTTGGAGTAGTTTCATTAAGAACAATTAAAGTGTGAAGTCGAATGATCAACAATGTTGGCTCTATCAATTTGTCACACTCTCCCGATCGTCCACGCACAGTTCGGACAAAAGCCAATATCTCGATGGTGAAATACCGTTTAGCTCACAAGAAATGGATGTCAACAAGAAGACTAGCGGCTGAAATGAATATTTCAAGAACAAGCGCACAACGGATACTGCGTGAAGATCTTGGCTATTTTTCATACAAAAAAAAGCTAAACAACCAAAATTGAATGATCTCCGAAAACAGAATAAATATTTCGATATAGATGGGGTGTATAATGCCTAGAATGATAGGGTGTGGGCGGTTAGTAGAGAAGAGGCAGATAAACAAGGTGATGTACATCAAAAAAATAAAATTTCCAGTAGAGATGATGATGTGGTTAGCTGTGTATGATGAAGAAATGGCAATACCGATGATTTTGGAAGACAGAACAATGGATGCAGAAACATACATCAATGATGTTCTTCCAGTAGCTCTGAAATCCGGCAACAAAATGTTAGAAAACAACTGGACATATCAGCAAGATAGTGCGAAATCTCACATACATCACCTAACTCAAAAATGGTGTGCTAAATATTTTCCTGCATTCATCCCAAAGAAACGTTGGTCATCGAATTCACCTGATTTATGTCCACTAAATTACAGTTTATGGAATGAACTAACTGAAGCTATGAACTGGTACCAAATAATAACAAAGGCAACATTGATAGACGAAGTAAAACGTTTTGCCAAAAAAAAATTGAAAAAGAAAAAATTTTACATTCAATACTTGATTTTACTGTATGATTACGTTTAATCCAAAAAATGGAGAGCTATATTCGTTAAACAAACTATATCATTTTTTGCAGAATTTCAAGCGTTATCTTTGGATTAAAAAAAAGTATTTCAATTAAGGAGATTAGAGATGTGAAATTTCAATAATACGAAGAGGGCATTTCATTATGGGTCACCCGTTATAATATACATATTTATGTATCTGTCCGTATGTAGCAAATAGTAATTCTATTTTATTTATTTATTAAGAAATAAGAAAATATATTTTTCACGATTTATTTATTTACTAGTAGAAAAAAAAATATTGCATTGCTTCAAAGGACGAATATCTTCGACGAAGAATTGCTTGAATATAGAAGTGGCTTATACACGCCTTTGACAGTTATTCATCTTACTCATTAGCTCTGGCTTCTCGATGACGCCTTGAAAGAAGAGAAGCACTGTTTGCTGCCACTCACCTGTTACATACAATTAATCTTGTCTTCGAAAAAAAAAACGAAGAAAATACTTATATAACGAGAAATATGTTTTGATCATGGTTGCCTGTCGCGGCCCAATTACTTTCATTCGTTTCCATTATGTTTGTTCAATATGTTTCTGTTGTTTTTTCTTACTCGGTTCGCTCTCTTTTGCTGCTTTAACCTAATTTTCACTAATACAAATATACGAATAAAACCGTGTACTGTTTTTTTTACAATTCTTCTTTTCAATGTCACTCTTTCTTTTTTAAACCATCTTGCCGATATGAATGCTCATCCCATGCACATTTGCTACGATTAAGACAGCATGACATACAAATAATTATACAAGTGGCTCATATTTTCTTTTTTATCGCTTATTTACCAACGTTACAAAGCTATTGGTTCGAGAAAAACATGCATCGTGGAACAACTAACCGATTTATTTTGCAGCATTCGCTACTGTTTTCGGTTGAAGTCGCATTTCTTTATAATCGACGATCGACTCTCCGATAACCAAGATAATTTAAACGTTGAATAAAATGAATGAAAACATACGAATGGCCGTGGTGATCGATGCCGGCAGTAGTGAGTAAAATGTGAATAGTGTTAGATGTTACGAATGACCTGGAATGTTCCTATATATAGAAAACGTCGTGATGCACTGGGAAGTGCTTGAAAATAAGAATAAGAATATTTACTGTTGTCCTCTAGTTTGAATAGTAGATCGGTCCGAGATATTACCGCCTACTACTCAATACACTTGTGCTGGGTCATCCATTCATATGGACTCTAGCAATAGGTCGAACTCGAACAATTTGAAAAGAGGTATGCTAACATGGCACACATAGCCTATAAGCTGAGATATTACCGTCGAAGCGAAAAATCTTACTGCTAGTCATCAGTTGTGCTATGGAGTTAGACCTGAATTTTTTCTGGTGGGATATTCAATTCAGAAGTGTTTTTACTATTGCTATTTTTGTTGAAAACATTCTTCAACATTTTTCGAATAAATTTCAGCCATTGACGGCTAGTGGGTTGAGTTTTGCCGTTAGATACGAGCAATGTCGTGGACGTCTATCTGTATAAGATCCAAAAGTTTTGAAAATATTTTGAATAGTTGTTTTCAAACGTGTATCAATTAACTTGTGAAGCAGATTCATCATTAATAAAACTCTTTTCTGTTTACGTTTTGGCGTCATCTGAGATGAAATTACCATGACAAGTGATGGAAAATAGTTAACATAAAAATATGAATTTTAAGATATTCAGATAGAAATTTCTCAAGTCTAATGAGTCATACATTTTGTATCTTCAGTGCCAATTTTTCAAATGCAGAAATATCAGATCCTGGAAGGTCGCAGAGCACTAATTAGAATCTTTCAACTTCATATAAACATTTTACAGCCACAAAATAATAACTCGTTTTAGTGCTACAAAAGAGTATGCTTTTGAAAGTGTCTCGAGTCAAAGATAACTTGAATTGAGATTTCTCAAAGTACAGTGTTCAGTCTAGAAAATTGAGATTGAGGATGACATTTTATCTAAAATACCTGAAAATATAGGCTATTGTTATCACTCACAAATTAATTCATTTCAGTTCTTTAACTGTGCTGCTCTAAGTGTGATCAACGAAATGTACCCGACAACATATGCATATGACTGATTGATTGTTCTATGAAAGTAGACTGCTGTAGTATTGAAAAGCTAGAGTTTTATGAAGATTTCAGAGATATCAACTGTAAAAGACGGCAGACTCATTGTAACTTTATAATCTCATCGATTAATTTAATAAAAAATCTAAGCCCACCTAGAGAAAGAGCAAGATGACAAAACTTCGAGGCCGTACACGAATTAGCAACTTTTGTAGAGGTGGCAGTTATTAACACCTGTGCATTTTCATGAATATTTCAATAAAAATAAGTGTTTGCGTTAATGCACCCGTAAAAATCCCATGGCATTCCTTTAGTTGTAGCACCAAGGCTTCTCTCTCTCTGTCTGATGAAAGAGAAGAATAACGTCATCATCCAATTAACAATGAGCCCAAAGTGGGTGTGATTCACTATCTGAACTTTTATATGTGATACATTGAATATAGGAAAAGTCAACGAGTAGATTCGTTTTTTTTCCGCATGGCGGGTAATGATTGTCTCATCATGAGTCAACCGATCTTTCTCGAATTATTAGATATATCGTGCAAGGATATTTAATTTGGATTTGTTTCGATCTTTTATAAATATGTGAGACACATTGGATATGAGTTTTGCTTTACATGTGGTGTAAAATAAGTCATACTTACCAAGCTATGCCTTCTTATAACATCAAACAGATTAGATAAGTTTATTTATTTAAAACAGATCTCAATAGTAGTACATAGAAAATGACTAGCGCAATTAAGATATATCGTAGTTCATTACTCTAGAAAAAGCAGAGAAAGTAAGAATATAATTAGTTCATCAATAATAAGCTTAAAAATTTACCTGCTGGACAAGCACTTTTGTCGATAGTAAATTTAAGAATGCGAGAATTCGAATTATCGACAACGTACAAGTTTCCATGCCGATCAAATACTAAATCATTTGCACGATATACATACGATGTGTCATCACCCCATCCTGGTCGACCGAGTATAATATTGCCTGATGTAGAATCTTCAAACCAACGCGTTACTCGATCATTACCGTAATCAAGAACATAGACAGTGCCCGAATCGTCAACAATCACCGACTGTGGTGTACTCAATTGATTTTTGGCAGGTCCTTGTTCGTTACCACCAGCCACAACAATGCCTTCTTTAGCACCAGCCGGCCATTTCACTACCCGATAATTAAAATTATCGGCCACATATACTGACTTATTCCGATCGACAAATAGATGATTGGGATCGTTTAATTGATTCAGATCGAATCCTTGCCCATTTCCACCGGCAACTGTTTGTTTACCGGGCCATTTGACTACACTATTATAAGCTTTATCAGATATATACAATGATCCTTCGTTATCTATCGCTAATCCATAGCATAAAATATCGTTGACAATTGTTTCTCCATACTTAGCATCTTTAAACCATCGTTGTACTCGAAGATTATAAGTATCACATATAAACATAGTTCCATTTTTGTCAACAACAACTTTTGTTACAAATTCAAACTGATCACTGTTATTACCTTTTCCATTACCACCGGCTACCACTTGACCAGTTGTCGCTCCAGGTACCCATTTAACCACTCGTTGATTTGCACCGTCTGCAACATAAATGGTATCATCATCATCTACAAACATACCATGAGGAGCCATGAGTTGAGCCAGATTCGACCCATAGTTTCCTCCAGCGACAATAACACCTGCTCGGTTCCATTTTGATTTCGCGCATATTCCATCAAGAGGTAATGAAGGATTACCTAAGTGATATGAGATATGGGCATAATATATTTGACAAGTTCATATCATTTACTTGTTGTTGTCAATATAGGTGGACACATGGTTTCTGTGGCCATGTTCATTGGATAACACAATGGAACATTATGACAACGTGGATGTGTTACACATTCATGTTCAGGTTCCCAACATGTTCGATTATCGGCTGCACATGCGTTCAATTCAGAGCATTCGACATACAGATATGAACACATGCCGTCATTATGCGTATGAGCCGACTGAAGACAACCACATGCAATATTGGATGAACATTGGTCATAAAGAGAAGCGTTTTGACATGTCTGAGTTTCGACTCGAATTACTTAATCAATAGAAAATAAGATTCACAAATGAAAAGGATGGAGTTTACCTGAAAAACTAAAAATGAGCCACAGTTTATCCTACTTTAAGAATAATGGAAAGTTATTACTCACTTGAATACCACCAATAAAAACAAAAGATATGTTGCCCACATCATTTTCACTTTTTTTGCATTCTATATTCCTTATATGCGTATGACTATGCATTAATGTACATGACGATGATGGGAATGAAAACATCTGTTAAAGAGTGGACCTTTTTTTCTATTACTCTATGTTTTATATTGAAAAACAAAGGTGGGTAAGGACACCCACTCATTAACAGTATACTAGAGAACACAATACAAATATAATCGAAGAACAATCGAGAGCAAACAGAACAAAAAAAACAAATCTCATATGCAAAGATAAAATGTATTCTATTAGAACTTCGGTATTTGAACAGGTGTATCAATTAATTTTTAAATGCTCTAGCTTTTATCAGTGCAATAGCTGTAAAGTACTCTTTCTATGTCGAATCATCATGAAACAGCGATTTTATCTAACCATTTCAATTATTAATATTACTGGACTACAAAACGATGATCGGATAACTGGTGAAACTCTCATGAGATTTTTAGTGTCACAATGTGAAAGTACATGAAATTGAGTAAAGAGTAATTCAATTTATCGAACTAGAAAAAAATGTATTTTAAGCATGATTCAAAAACTATCATTGAACGTGTTAGACCTTTTCTCCTTTTTCTTTTATTATTATTCTTATTATCCCGATTCCAAAAAAAAAGCAATAAAATATGTGTTTCTCTCTATCTTATTCCATTCTATACCTCCTCCTTATATGCAGCATAAAGTACCATAGAAGGAAGAGGCAGAATGCCAATAACATGATAGGACCTTCTTATGTCAGAAGAGGCATCTCCTGACATAACTGAACATATCTACGAATATCAAAATTCGAAGAATAAGATATTGTTCTAAAACAACAAAACATAACAGGCAAGTATGCATTGAACAATGACAGAAAATCTAAGATTAGGCATCTCATGAATGAATTGTGAAGTCAGATTGTTTGTTAGATTTATGCATATGGGCTGAAAATGTGGTTTTATTTGAAAAAATTGTTTCTGAATCAACTAGCAAGCTTGGAGTAAATGCCGATAGACTCAAAAATCTATGCGTTATTTGAGTTATATTGGATATGAAAGAAGCTACAAGAACCAAAGAGAAGCTGTGCCATTCACATTCGAAGAGATCTAAAGCTCTACATGAGCTGGCATGTACAATCACAAATTGAGCTCCGTCATGCAAGTATATTTTGATTCAGGATAGTGTGAAACTAATTTCTTCAGACGAAGTGTTAGCAGTCATCAAGAAACACCCTCGATCTCTCTCTTTCTTTTCTCTTTATTCGTTCCGCTCCTTTGTTGTTATTGTTGTTATCGGTATCTAGTCTTTCTTCTCTCTAGCTACATATGCATATAACTGTAAAGATGCACATGATTATTCTTCACGTTCATACTGTTTCTTTTGTATAAATATCAATCTTATTAATGACCAACTGATGCAGTTATGATTCTAAACATACTCGAGGGTGACGTCTAGCAAAGATCGACACGCGTCGTTTTACGCTATGAATCCTCTTCACTATAAACTCATCATCAACAATTCTCATCATCAAAATAAATAGAAATTGATTGCTAATGTCCTGAAAAATGTGTTTGACATATCTGTGCGAATCGTTATGTAATTCATTTGGGATTAGAGGAGAGACTCTAAGAAACTTAAATGATAAAGCAGTCGACCTGTTATCGGAAGATGTAGATTCAATTCCTATTCTGATTTTATGATCTTTACTTAATCAGTCCTTCGTGCTTGTCGAAATATATCAATGTGAATGTATTTATTTAAATTTATATGCAACCCCATGGGCAGGTTACATAATTTCTTATTTCTAAATTCTTCGATTTATATTATAATAACATGCGATGCAAAAGTCTTGACAAAAATGTCAAACTTTAGTATATCATATTGCCAACTTCTAAACTAATTGAATATTTTTGTGCTAGAAACAGTGATGCTTGAATTACAAATTTTGTACCAGACACATTTTTCCAGAATGAATCTAAGAAGGAGGAAAAGTTAAAAATCACACGCCTCTAAAGGAAAGTTCTTGCAACTTCACCATTGCGCAACATCATTTTCTAATATCTGGTCAATTTTTTATATCAGAAGTGAATGAAAAAACACGTTTAATGATGATTTTTGTAGCGTACAGAGTAATCTTTCCAATGATGTGTTGAAAGTTAAATTTACTCTTGATTTTTATATCAAAATATAGCTTTTTCTGAAAGAGACTTTATCATTTGGTCCTTCTTACTACCTGACTGTTTTGCAACAATAAAAAATATTTTTCGATTTATTCTTTTTTCTGCTAAATTTTTATGATCTGACATAATTTGAAAAAAAGGCACAAAGAATTCAGTTCATGGCATAGTTTGGCGAGATTGTAGCTGATGTTCTTCCAAATTGATCATTCTTGCAAGAGACTATTGTACAAAAATTTCAATTTCCAAATTTTTTTTGATTAAAGATTAAAGATTAGATCGAAAAAATTTTACCAAAGCTGATATCGATAGAGCGGGTGTGGGTGGGTCGGTGTGGGTGTTGGTGGGGGTGGAGGTGGGGGTGGGGATCTGGATAGAAAGAAGAGCAACACACATGCACACACTCACTTTTACACCCACACCCACCCACACCAACACCCGAAATGGATTATGAACAAATAAAAGAAACAGTATCGATCATTTTTCTGCAATACTTGAAGAACAAATATTTATTAAAAATGGTTATTGTCTATATACGGTCATGCTGTACTCAAGAGAAATTCTTTTCATTTTTTAATATTTATTATAATATCAAAGGAGAATAACGGAGAGTTGCTTGTATTATCAACATGAGTTATCCATCAGATAAAATAAAACTCATGTTCAATCTACTTTTAAATTATGTATAAGCTTCAAAGAAATATTAAAACTTTTATTTCGAATATAAAGCGATGAAATGAACATCTGAGCAGACAAAAAACAAAACGCATGAAAACTCGATAGAAAATGATAATCATAATTTTTTTTGTCATCCGAAAATATTCGAGAAAAATACAGCGGAAGAAGGATCAAATTATAGACAATTTATATTACGACTTCTTAGTTATATTGACATCGATAATTACTACAAACGTGTCTGATCCACAAACGGAAATCACGATTAGTATTCTAAAATGTTCAACTCTTCACGCATTTCTATGCTCTTTTATTTTCTCATTATTTCCATGACTTTTCTGACATTTCTTTTCCAATGAAAATTTTTTGCTTGTAGGCGACTCATATAATACTAATTGATATGCAAATATACCTATGTAAGATACTTTCATTAACTGCGTCAGCATCTATCTAGATTAGAGTTGTAACCGGTTCGGCAAAACCGGTTCGGTCCTACCGGTCCGGACCGAACCAGTGGAGGTCATTCAACCGGTCGGAATTTACCGGTTTTTGCCGGTTGAAGATTGTTGACACAATATTTTAATTCTTTTTTTAGAAGAGCACTGCATGCCTCTTCATGCATTTTTAAAGAAAAGGAGATCAATTTTTTTAAACATAAAAATAAAAAAAAATTTTCTTCTGAATTTTTTCCAAATAAAAGATAAAACTATCTACTATTAAAAAACAAATGAACTGTCACATATAATGCACTTATATGCTTTTATCGTTTTTTTTCTGAAGTTAATCTAATTTTGTTTTGACATGGGGTTACATAAGTGTGATTAAATTACGAAGAGAAAAGAACACTACATATAATTGTACGAATAGAACCATATGTTGAATAAATGTCAACAATTTAAACAAACACTCATTATCATCGTTGTAGTAATGTCGAAGAATAAAATCTTCAAGCTACATTAAATATGTTTATAATTATTGATTTTTGTTATTAATTGACTGCGATTAAACAATTGATCTACATCTGCATTCTGGTCGTATTTTAATAAATTTGAATTCAACAGAACTGTATAAAATAATATAATTTTTTTATTTTCATCTTAATTATGAATACGGATGATCTTACGGCACAGCAAATTCAATACAAATTAAAATGCAAAGTTTTTTGAATTCGTTACAAACGAAAAAGGTAACAATGCAATATAGAAAAATGATGTATCTTTAATTGGAAAAAAATATGAGAATGATATAATTCATTTACTGGAAGGATGAGCAGCATGTAATCATTGTTACATGGCCTATAGAACGCATTCCAAATCAGATATTGATGGTAAACGAAAGAATTTTGGTTTAAATGATATACATGATCATTTAAAATATTGTAATGGAAACCAAAAGTAAAATCAACTGATAACCAAGGACAAAATGATCAAACAACAACATTTATTATTCAACCCAAATTTGCTTTTCACAAGAAAGGATTACCAGAAAAATATAAATCAAAACTTAAAGATGCTGAACTAAAATTTATTGTTGGTGTTTCACATTCATTTAATTTATTAGACAATGACGGTCTTTTGAAATTAGTTCAAATTGGTATTGAAATAGGTGTTAATATTGGTTTAGTAGATGTCCATAACATTTTTTATGGAAGGTCAACGATTCAAGAAGAAGCATTATCGAAGTTTGAACAATATACTGATCAAGTATGTACTTTATTGCAACAACCAATTAAGCAACATTGTGTTGCTGCAACAGCTGATCTTTGGACTAATGATTTAATGAAAAGAACTTGCTTTGATTTTACAATCTTCTTTATTAATGATATTTACGAATTAAAACACGCATTATTACGATGCAAACAATTCGAAGGTGAAAAATCTGGAATTAATATTTGGTATGAAATTGAAGAGATCTTCAAGTCATTCAACATATCATTTGGTGATACACCTATGACTATCGATCACAGATCAAATATGATTAAAGCTTTAAGTCTAACTGATGAAGCAAGATATCCTTGTTTAACACACCGAACCAATACTGTTTTAGGAACAGCATCGGAAAATGTAAAAACATCCAATATTGAATTTAAAGACCTCTGCACTGCAGTTGCGTTACTATGATAAAAAGTTTTTTCACTGAACAACATTATGAAATCGCCGGTTTTTTGCCGGTCTAGAAATTCTTTTTAGACCGGCCAGACCAGACCGGTCTAATTTTTCTTGACCGGTTACAACTCTGACCTAGATACATCATTACCTATCTAACTATTCATTGAAACTCATAGAGAAACATGTTTCTTCTTGCTTCTCTTAGTTTGCCTTGCATCTTTCTGAGTTTTCCTAACTATGCATCACAGGATACAGTGACTATACGATTTCAATATGTATGAGACTGATTAGAATTTGCTTCTTTGTTAGTACTTTTAGTTATTTAAGAGAGCACCCATTAGATCACCGAGAAATCGAAGCACTCGATAAAATTTAGTTTTTTGATTTGATATTCTCATCTTGTTCAGCATCATCTAAAACCTCTAAGGAGTGAGTGTGGGTGTGGGTGTGGGTGTGGGTGTGGGGTGTGGGTGTGGGTGTGGGTGAGGGTGTGGGGTGTGGGTGTGGGTGTGGGTGTGGGTGTGGGTGTGGGTGTGGACGTGGGTGTGGGTGTGGGGTGTGGATGTTACTCTTGTTTTCATACGTACACCCACATCCACACCCACACCCACACCCACACCCACACCCACACCCACACCCCCCCCCCACCCCCCCCCCCCCCCACCCCCCCCCCCACCACCCCC
>CAJNSZ010000781.1:23930-51726 GCA_905329745.1 Rotaria sp. Silwood2 | reverse complement strand
TGTTTTCAACAGTACGTCGAACCCTATGAGTACCACTTCGGTAACATTTTCTCAAAAAATATTCTATTTTTAGTTTTAGACAGTAATAGACTTTTGTTCTATTAAATTTTTCAATTTTTGTGAAAATCGTATAAAATTTCAACATCGATATCTCTTTGTTAATAATGAAATTTAAAAAACTGCATTTGTAGAAAGTCTTAGATAAAAATTGTCTACAAACCCTGAAAATTTCAGACGATTTGGAGAAAGTCGATGTAAACGTGGTAGAGACCCCATGGATTTACCCATCGGAGCATTATCGGTGACATGCTTAATAAGCTAATAATTAAAGAAATATAAAGTTAATTTCGTCAACGTATTCCTGTTATTCATTTTGATTTATACTTAGGGTGTGGGTGTGGGTATGATTATATGATCTACATCAAGCTGACACCCAAGCACAGCGATATCACACTCACACTCCGTCCTAACACATATTGTTTCCGTCAAAAATATCTTAAGAATAGATCTTCTTTTATTAATATTAAAATATGTCTCTGGTATATAAAATCATCAAAACAAAGGAAAAAGCATCAGAATTACACATGACTCAATATGCTTTGACTGTTGGAAATCGATTTGTGCATGGAGAAGGCGCAATGCCGATGTCTCGCATAGGCGTGAAGACAGAATTGATTCTTCCGTCGTCGTTGTCATCGACTTGTCGAAGAAGTCGTTTGACGTGTTGCTTGACCATTTCTTTACTGATCTCAACTTGTTTAATCCATGATTTTCGTTTGAAAAACTGAACCTCTTGCAAACAATGAACGGCAGTCGTGTGGATCGATGCACTAGCACGACGTTCATAGGATTTAATAGTTGCTTGTTGAAGTTTTTTATCGAGAGGAAATTGGAGTGGACCTAAATTTTTTCTTGCTTGGTGATCTGGACGTTGTGTATGAGAATCGCTATCGAGAATTCTACTGCAATTGGTCTGAACAGAAGGAGATTTCATTTTTGTTGTCAATTTCTTGGCAGAATTCTGTAAAGATTGTTCGGCTTTTATCAATAGATCGCGTTTAGTCGTGATTTTCTGTTGTTGGTCATTGACAGCCATACGAGTTGGCGATAATAAGGAATTATCCATAGAAGACATTTTCTTTTGACGATTTGAAGTTATATTTGCAGTGGCCATGATTCTGAGATTTTGTTTTCGTATCGACTGTACGATTGACGCATTCGAAATCGGTGTAGTAATCGGTGGTACAGTAGATTTCTCTTGCTGTTCATGTTCTCTCTTTTCATGAACGATAGGGACAACAGTTTTGCAACTCGTTTTCGATCTTGGTTTAGCTGTTCGATTGCATCCATGTTGATCTAAACATAGGACAAGATGCGTGTGAAATAGTTATTCATCGATAAAAATCTTTAGAAGTTCTCGTCATGAAAATGAATTCATACGCATTCATTCATCGAAAAAATTCGTATTCGAAGTAAATTTGTCCACGTTCTTCTATGCGTCGACTGGTCAATTGAACTTACCATCTTTCGATTCGACTGATACTAGATTGGCTGCGGTCGATTGTGTTCTATATATATTCAACGATCTTTCTGTATTGACGATGAGATTTTGACATCGATGATCCGAGCCGATAAAATTCGAAGTATCTTGATCATTGGAGAGCTCCGATGACGAAACGATGTCTTCCAAAATTACTGAAGAATTTGTAGATGCAAAACTGATCGGTTGTATCCTTGCTGCGAAGAAACCATGTTGAGCCAAGAGTGGAGGATGCCGTGATTTTTGACGGTTGATGGCTGCTGCAGATTTAGCGCGTTGCTGTTCATCAACTCCAAACTGTTTCATGTATGCTTTCATTTTAAGTATCTTCTCACGTTCTTCATCTGTATAACCACTATAGCGGTCAGTTTGGTCTATTGGCCATTTTCTATCGGAAGCGTCGAAGGTATTGTTGAAACCATCGATCAATACTTTGTAACCTAATAAGCCTTTACTATGATAAGCTCGTTTGATGTCAACTGAATTGTCGATGTGAACACCGTATTTTTTCCAAACACGTTCTCGTGCTCGTTCGTACCATCTAAGCAAGCAAGAAACATATATTTGACTGGTATTTATCATGCCCAAAATACAACAGATATAGCAAACCTGATTATTTTACAGTAGCGTGGCACAGAAAAAGCGACAAGATGTGCCGGTGATCGATGCAGTGTTCTGACGTTCGTGTTCGATATTAATAAACTGGCATTATTACTACCATTGGTATTGAGGGGGATTTTGAGATTGAATTGTTTATCATAGAGATATAAATAGATATGACTGTAACGTTGTTTTTCTGCTTTTGTTTTCGATAACATAGACAATGATAATGCCAAGCGATAGGGTAAAAATCCCGATATTGGATGAGTCACTTGAGTACACAAAAGCGAATGTCGTACAAACAAATCGACCATTTTCATGTGTCCTCGTTCAATAGCTATATGAATGGGACATTTGAGCATTTCAGGCATATTTTTTACTGTTGCTTCACTCGACCATTGTCTAGATGGATGTTCGCCAACTGGACAATCACTTCGTGCACCCAATTGCAAGGCATGATGTCCCAAGTTCATAAAACCTATTGTTGAACAACTATTATGTCAAAGGATCAAGTACAGCTTTTATGATAGAACTATTTCTGAATATAAGTTCTTTAGTTCTAGAACATCCTCAATCACGTAGTCACTCGAAAAAATAACGCTTTATTTCCTATTTAATAAAGTAATACTAAAAAACCAACCCTAGTCACAACTTGAATTCTTTTAATATTTTTTGCTCGAAGCATATTTAACTGTTATGTGCCCGCAACTTTGTTGGATGCATATATGTCTAAAGAAGGGTTTTGTCAATAACCCAAGCAGACAAGAATTTCCAAAACCGTGTTGAAATGTATTAATTGCAGGTTGAGTTCAAGCTACTCAAGCCAATGCAACGACTCATCGGTTAAGAAAAAAATTTCTGGTATCTCTGATACAGGAAACTCATGACTACTTACCGTAGAAAGCCGCAAAATGTAGAGCAATCTGCAGTTGATAGTGTCGAGTGAGATCATCATGCGAATAAGGTTTCGAAAATCCTTTCATACATGAATTTAAAAAAATTTCATAACCATGCCACACTTTCAAATAGATATGATCGTATGGTTTTAAATCGTAATGAAACAATTTCATTTGGTCGTACAAACGTCGTTTATTATCGTACGTCTCCAAACAGAATGTACTCAAAGGAAGGCCAATTTGATCAGATATTTTCTTACGTATTTCTCCAATGGTTGTTTCATTAGTGATGGTATCACAGAAGAGCTCCAGTATTTCATTATTTAACCCACAATGAACATAGAGATTGGCAGATTTTTTCTTGCGATATAAACAAGAAATCATGGCTCCTGGTGGAACACCCAGATCAGTCAAGGACCAAGTCGGCTTCAAGTCTGAACCATTGTAATTGAGAAAAATCGACGTTTTAGCTGGATTGTCAATGTCTACATTAAGACCGAATTCGCACTGTACCATATCGATGATTTTTTGAATAGAAGTACCATCTACTACGTCAATTCGTTTCAAGGACTTGGTCGGCGGATAGTAAATAAAATATCGCATTTTTTGTTGAGTATCAATCGATTCACTCTAGAATGATCAAATAATGCACATATTTACTACATTCTTGCTAAGTTTTAATATTGTTGTTCTTCACAAAACACTAAACTATATCGTGACATTCACTTCTCACTATCGAATCTTTTTTTTTGTTGTAAATACAACATTATTTTCCTTACGATTAACATCTAATGAATGAGAGTAATATTCAGATAAATTTATCCATCCTGTTGATGATGGTAGCTGCGTTGCCATTGTTACATGTAGTTTGATTTATTCGTAGATGATACTTACGTATTATTTTCTTTGCGTTACCAAAAGTTTAAGGGCGTGATGAAATAAACATTTAGCCAAATAATAAGACAACGCAAGCAAAAAAAGACGTCGTTATGTGGATGAAGAAAAAGTTACACGTGTATGAGATTCATAATCACTTGTGACTCGAATAAGTATCCTTCAAGAGTTGTACTTGAGTGTTCATTTAAAAACAACAAACGGACGATGTAAAGAGTAACGATTAAAATTGAAAAAGAAAGAAAGGAAGAGAAGTTTTAAGTCATAGGGTGAGCGAAAAGTTTTGATACTTAACTGAAAAAAATTCTGTTTCTCTCCTATTGTAAATTCGAAAATGCTTAAAGCTGGACAACTAATCTCTCGCAACAAGATGAATATTATTCTCAATCTTCATAACTGTAGCCCTAGTAATAGCAGAAATATGTAAACTCAAACTATAGTGAAGATTTTTTTCATATGATATCAGAGAACAAGCAATCCTTGTCATTGAATTTCCGACCAAATTCCATCAGATCGTGTCGAAACCAAACAAAATCCGATAGGATTCTGTCGAATTTTGCATGAATCCGACCTGGTATGACCAGCCTGGATTAATAAATCTTTTATCCATAAAACATCTGTAGAAAAATTAATTTCTATCATACATACAATAGCAAATAATATGATCATTTATGTTTTTGCACATTATTTTAGTCTTTTTCTTTGATCAAACATTGGGATCTTCTTGTAAGTCATCGGCAGTATCAATTGATAACCATCTTTGGTACAAACGATGTGAAGGTAAAGTTTGTTTTCTAAGACTTTTATATTATGAGACATTGATACTTAGTAAAAATGATCAAACACGAAAAAATTGAATTTGGAGAAGAAAAATTTCAAAAAGAAAGTTGTAAAAAAATTGTCGAAAACGAATGATGCACAACGATCATGCATTTATTTATATAGTGTCAATCAGAGCTGAAGGCGTTAAAAGAAATATACTATTGACATCTAATTAATCTTTCAATATAATTATTCGGTGTTTCAATTTCATTATGTCATGGTGAAAACATCTTCGCTTTAGTTCGAGTTTATATATCTATGCTACTACTAGGGCTATAGTATAGAAAATTTAAAATAATATTCACGTTGTTGCGAGAGATTATATGTCCAATTTTGAGCATTTTTGTAAAAGAATTTTTTCTATGAATTACCAAAGCTTTCGATTCATCCTGTATTAGTCGATTTAAAAATCAACTAGCATTCTTTTTTTTACTTCCTGTGTGTCAGGAGTATAATGAAATTGGAAGTGCATGCCATGCAATTGTAATGAGAAAGACGAATTCACACGGAAAACAGAAGGTTATTCTATTCAAGCAACTATCATCTGTGCATTCAATCCCATGCTTCATGAAGAGGGTTAGCTATCATTTACGAGAAGTTGTAAATCACATATTTTTGACAAATCAATCTTTAATTAGTTTATTCATTTGTATTTCTTCTGCATATTATAACATTGGCAAAATGGTGGGTATGGGTGTGGGTGTCAGTATGAGTGTGGATGTAGTATGCATTCGACAGTCACATCCATACCCAGAGGTACAGAGTATACCGTACAAAAAGAAAATTTTCTCAAGCATTGAAGTTTTTTTCAAAAAATTTCCCCGACTAGAAAAATAAAAAGCAACAAGGTTTCTTTGTATAGAATATATATTTATTATGAAGAAAGGGCACCGATATAGAGTGAAGTGTGGGTGTGATTAGAGATTATACTACACCCACACTTGATCTGCAACAATGAACCAATATTACTAATCAATATAATTTTCATAAACAGTTTGAAAAAGACTATGAGCTTCTAACAAGATCATCTACCGATCCTGATTAATGTTAGATTTGGCTCTATAATTTGAACAAAAGATGGCTATTAGATAAATAAATGAAAGTAGTCGCAACAGAACAATCAATCGAACAAACTATCATATTTCCACATTTTCTATCATTTATTGATGAAATCAAACAGTATCGTGTAGTATATATAGAATTTATTCATGAACACAACTCACAACTACATCTAATTGACTATATCGATGAACTAATTAAAAAAAAAAGAATAACTTTATCCCTTACTTTCTTTTTCCAATTTTAACAGAGTCATTACAGCAACTCCTCTCCATGAGTTTCGTTTGCGTGTGCCGGTATAGATCTGAGTGTGAGTGCCAGTGTGGGAGTGGGTACGGGTGGAATTATATATACTATTGTTCTCTTCTTCCACACCCACATCCACACATTGAACTACTCGTACTGCTCATATATGAGATACAATAAACTATTGCTTCGTTTCGTCATGAAAAAGAAATTTCGAGATATAAGTGTAATACGCTTGTATATGAAAATATCAGTGTATACTTTCTCATCGTAACAATATCACACGTAAAGGAAGGGAAAAAAACAGAGAAAATATTGAAAGAACGAAATACATTTGATGATAAGTCTATCGATGAAAAAAAATGCCCACCTGATGAAAATGTCATGCTGGATTGATTCACGTAAAAATACCCCAGTGAAAAAAAAACAAATTCGTCAATTCTTAATAAGAAACAAAATCGGTTGCAATCATACAAAGCAAAACTCACACACATTAATATCACTAATTAAGTGAGTATATTTAATTTTTTTTACATTATTAGACGAGCGATGAAATTAACATTGAATGTCGAGAGTAGCTACAAAGAACGAAAATGACGAGACACGGAAATGAGACATTTTAATTATCAGAAAGTAATTTCAAGAAATCTTCGATGAAGGATGTTCAGCACGTGGAATCAAGAGTTTTGAAGGAAGTAGCTCTTACATGTTAAATAGTTCTGCCACAAAACATATGAAACAGAGTGATTCTTATAATACTTACATTTCACCGAGAATCATGGTGATGAAAGACACGAATCTCACTCTTAGGAAGCGAACAAAGAAATGAATGTAAGAACTGCTAATAGACTAAGGATGTCAATTTATAATTACTTTAAATTTGATTTATGCGCGAATTAAATTATCAGTATTTTAAACTTAAAATAAACTAAATTATTTTTATTCGTAATTTTAATTTGAAAATAATGAAAATTGTAGTCAAATTTAATTTACATAGGTTAGTCAATAAGTTCTCGGACTTTCAAATATTTATTCATAGAAAAAACATTTTACTAATCTTTTTACAGTAAATGTTCAAAGTAGTCCCCATGATGTTCAGTACAAAGTTTCATCCTTTTAATNTTATGATTCTACAGAACAGACCCCATCGATATCGATCGAATTCCTTCTGATTCCGGAATTCCTTCCAATTCCGGGAATTCCTTCCAATTCCGGAATTTCTTGTAATTCCGGAAATTATTCTCGCCCTCACCCACACTCATGGTGATGTGGCTGATGATTTATCCTTATGATAAGTTAGTAATTCCGGTACGGAATTCCGGGAATTGAGTCGAGACGGAATTGCTGGGAATTGGAAGGAATTCCTTCCGATTCCGGAATTCCCTCCAATTCCGGAATTCTTTGTAATTCCGGGAATTCTTTCCAATTCCGGAATTCCTTGTGATTGCGGGAATTCCTTCCAATTCCCATTAATTCCGTCTCCACTCAATTCCAGGAATTCGTGGAACTCGGTTGATATCGAATAGGTCTCTTTTGCTGAATGATGACGGAGTTCCCGGAATTGGATGGAACTGATTCCGGAGACGGAACTGATTCCGCAATGTTCAACATCGCGGAATAGGATGACTGCTCTCTAGAAATGCAAAAAATATCTTGCTTTCGTAGCTCCGACATGTTATGATCGTATCAAAAACCAAGCCGAGACTGATGTCGATTGCGGAGGTCCATGCTGGAACATTGGCAAGGGTTGTAATGATGGCATAATGTGTAAAGTACAACGTGATTGCAAAAGCCTCGTGTGCTTAAACGGCCGATGTGCTGGTAGGTAGAATATTCTATCTAAAAATGCAATACAAGTCCTGTTTTCATAGCTCCGACATGTAGTGATAATGTCAAAAACCAAGGCGAGACTGATGTCGATTGTGGAGGTCCATGTAGGACAATTGGCAAGCGTTGTAACATTGGTAGAGTATGTAAAGTATCATCCGATTGCGAAAATCTCATGTGCTTAAACGGTCGATGTGCTGGTAGGTACCTTGTTCTGTCTAGAGATGGATCATAGGTCTTGTTTCCATAGCTTCAACAAGCACTAATAATGTGAAAAATACGGGTGTGAATGTGGGTTTGGGTGTGACTGTGATCAAAGAGACGATATATATCCACACATTCACACTCACCCACATCTCACTCATACCTACACCCCACAAGATACTGCATCCAAAAGAAACAACTCGTATTCAGGTATTGGCCACCTGTTCTTAGGTGCCAATCTTTCTTGCCTTCGATCTACCCTCGTAGCATTCTTAACTCTTACGTCGCTGCTACTTTCTGTTACTAGTTGCTCTTGTTCACATGATATAATTCTTAAGCTGGGAATCATCTAGACTGTACGCTGACACTGTTTTCTTATCGCTGAGGATCAACAAGCTCAATCATAAATTTTAGAGCTTCTTATCCGTATCCAATACGATCCGAATAACTGTTTCAGGTGAGTACTGAAGCACTTTGGGTTTATGTCGTTTATTTCAATTTTTCTTTTCATGAATAACACAAGACATATATGCTCGTTTACTGCTAGGATCTTTGTCAAAGTCGATAGCACTATAAAATCATTGTTCAGCTGTGATTAATAGATCCTTTACTTTACTGGAGAGATTTTAATGCTTTTTTGAAAAATTTGAGGCTTCTGTGCTATTCTAGAAAAATGTTTTCGAGGATCTTCTTTCTTTCATGAGAAGCTGAAGATTATATATTCGTATTCTATCAAAAGTTCAGTATTCATAGAAATCACGAAGAAAGAGAATATGAAATAATGAAATAGCTTAATAAGCGAAGCAAATTTATGAAGAGGATGTGTTTTCACTCATGGTCTTTTAAATGAACTTCGTCGATCACTTATCCCATGCAATTTTCTGATGAAATAGTGGTGATAAAGAAGAAATGCATTTATATTAAAACAGATTCATTCACAAGTAATAGATGAAAGCAGGAAAGTCTAAACATTAGACATTATAACAGAGAATATGTCTCTTCTTTTGCCCACTCGAAAGGTTAAGCCTGGACATCTATAAGCTGGAAACAACAAAGTTCAGACTGTACATTCATTATTGGAAGGTGAGTTACACACTGCAGTAAATGCCATAGCCTACTTAAGCTAATAGATCAAAATACTCAAAACGTTAGTTTTCTAATTCTACACGTAGCCTGAATGGCGTTTTGAAATGGCAACAGCTTTCTGCATAAAAATTCAACAATAGACTGAAATCGATGTGTTAACCCTCTAAGAAAATACTGTCTAGTATAGGAGATTTTTAATAGAAGTACAACTCTTCATATTTGTTTAGCAACTACCTTGCCTACAATTACACGAGACCCACGTAAAACGCTATCATGTACAATGTTTACTTGTGTCCGTTGATTAATATCGACCAATCACGTCAAAAAAACTTGGAGTATTCGAATAGAATCTTTGTTCTGACTGTGCATGATTTATGTCATCATGATTTGAAGTAACAGCTGTGATGCTTGCTTTACAGCCATTCATGTAGTTGAATCAATACGTGATTCTTCCTAGTGTTCATACTTCACATACTTCTTCAGCGCATTCTCATCTATATCACATTGCTTTGATATAGCCAATATATAAACAGATTGATTGTAGTAACCATTTAATTGCAACACTTTCCGTGAAAGTGTTTTCCCTGCAAATGCCTTATTTAAGGCAAGCAAGATACTCAAACAGAGCCGTGTGATTTACCTTAATTCATTTCTCAACAGATTTTTCTGTGAAGTGATAAAGTAGGACACTTCGCTTCGAAATGAGCGATATATCTTAATGAAACCTTTCTAAAAAAGATTCATTTATCAAGAGATTTTTGCTACTATGATCGAGTGACACACTTTGCTTCGAACAAACCGATATACTTGAATGGGAGTCTACTGATAACAATTCATGTTTCAATAGGTCATTGCTAACATGATCAAGCGTCACACTGTGCTTCAAAATAAGTAATATACTGAATGCAATTCTGGTTATAACGATTTATTTGCCAACAGGTTTTTACTGATGTAATCGAACGACGCACCTCGATCCGAACTGAACAATATACTTGAATAGAATTCTTCTTAGAACGACTCATTTGTCAACAGAGTTTTGCTGATGTAATCGAGTGACATATTTCGCTTCTAACTGAGAAACATACTTGAACGGGATTCTTTTTAGAACAATTCATTTGTCAACAAGTCTTTGCTGGTGTAATCCAAGGACACACTTTGCTTGAAGCGAGCTATATACTTGAGTGAAACTCTCCTTAGAACGGTTCATTTGTCAACAGATCTTTGCTGATGCAATCGAATGACACATTTCGCTTCGAACTGAATAGTATACTTAAATGGTATCATATTTAGAGTGATTCATTTATCAATACACCGTTGACGACGTGATCGAGCGACACACTTCACTTCACACTCAACGATAAGCTTGAATACAATTCTACTTAGAATTAGTCATGTACTATTTCAATTTTGACGATCTAGTTTTTTGGAAACTCTTTTAAAGGTAAAAATCATATTTGTACAATGCCTTTGTACTAATTATTGTGCTAATGTTTAGAACGATTCATTTGCCGATGGATCTACACCAATATGATCGAATGATACATGTCGCTTGAAACTAAGCGATATACTCTCATGGACCGCTGGTAATTATAACGATTGATTTGCTAAGATGTCTTTGCTGATATGATTGTGTGACATACTGCGCTTCGAAGTGAGCGATATAATAGCATAGAACGCTCGTAATTATTATAACAATTCATTTGTCAATAGAACTTTGCTAATGTAATAGCGTNTTTTAGTCTGAAGCAATCGCGAACATCAGAAAACGTAATCAAACAACGCATTGCATATGAATTATCCTAAACAAAGTCGTATTTAGTTATTTTACTGACTAGCAATCCATGCTACTCGAATATAAGATTGTGCAGCATATGGTATACAAATTATCCTAAGCAAGATCATCTTCAAATATTTTGGATTCGAATATTGAACAAGGCGTATGTTCTTTCTAACATATTTTATTTAAAATATAAATGCCAGCATGTTTTTCGATATGCAAGAGACTTTTAAATTTTGCATGGAACGTCTCTTAAGTAGAACTTTTACATACCTAGCGTAACTGATTGATTCAAATGACGACGACAAAAAAATATATTGGCACTCAAAACAGTTTCCTTCAAAGTAAACCTGTGCGTTGTATACGTTGTTAATAATGAAGGATTATGTCAGTAAGAACATTCCGATGAAGTTTTAGCGCCGTACTGTATAATTTGCAAGCGTTTATCACTCAAAGGGAGTATTTCATTGCATTGATAGTAATTGTCGATCCAAAGACGATTTCATATCTTCTTACAACGTTCTATCTTTTTCTTGCCAAGCCCACTATTCCCTATCAAAAAATGTTGGCACAAAGGAAGCACTGCGACTAAATATACATTTAACCAGTGTAAGCCACATATAATAGAAAACAATTGACGTCTTTAATAGCTGACACCCTAGAAGTGACATATTTGAACCAATTTCTTGTTCATGCTAATCATGAGACGTGTATCTCGATACGCTGAGGTGAGTGTAAATTTTGTTATTTTTCTGGTCATATACTTTGAATGGAACCCTGCTTCTAACAATTCATTTTCTTTGGGATCTTTTTTGGTTTGATCTCGTGACATGCTTCGCTTTGAGGTGAGTGATATACTTCAATAGGATCCTAATTAGAATGATTGATTTGTTAAGAGATCTATGTTGATATGATCTTGTGACACGCTGCACTTCGAAGGAAGTGACATACTCGCATGAAGCCATGTTTAGAACGATTCATTTGCCGATGGATCTACACCAATATGATCGAATGATACATGTCGCTTGAAACTAAGCGATATACTCTCATGGACCGCTGGTTATAACAATTCATTTATCAATAGATTTTAGCTAATGTGATCGAATGCCACGATTCGTTTAGAAGTGAGCGATATACTTCAATGGACTCCTAATTATAACGATTGATTTGCTAAGATGTCTTTGCTGATATGATTGTGTGACATACTGCGCTTCGAAGTGAGCGATATAATAGCATAGAACGCTCGTTGTAACAATTCATTTACCAATATATTTTAGTCGATGTGATCGAATGACACACTTCGCTTAGAAGTGAGAAACGTACTGCAACGGGATCTTAATTATAACGATTCATTTATCAGTAGAATATGATAATGTAGTTGAGTGATATACTTCGCTTGGAAGTGATCGATATACTTCAATGGAGCCCTTATTATAACAATTCATTTGTCAATAGAGCTTTGCTAATGTAATAGCGTGATGTCTGTACCTTTGCACTAAAAGACAGAATTGAATGAAGTCGTCATTAGAATGATTCATTTGTCATATGATCTTCAGCAATGTGAAAAAATGACTTACTTCACTTCAAACAAATGACTTATTTGAATACAAACTTGGTTAAAACGATCCATTAGTCTAGTGATCTCTGGAGGTAAGATTAGCTGACATCATTAGCTTCGAAGTAAGCAATGGATTTGAATGAAACACTTGTTGGTTCTTATCGTTCATCTCGTCATATTGCATCATCTTCCGTAATTTCAGAATCAAATCTGAAGAGAATATGATAATTGGACAGACTAATGCTGGAAATGATTCATATCCTATGCACGCTCTACTAGGAGGTATATACGCAAGCTCCATTTTAAAATGAGTGAAATGCGTGAATGATATCCTCTTTGGAGTTATATACTTGGGATCTAATGCTTGAAAATCAAAAAATATGAGACTTGCCCGACAAAGTAGAAGAATACTTGAATGGATTCATATTTAGAATAATTCACTATCCATTTTATTGTTCATAGTATCATTTAGTATCACACTTTATTTCAAATCGAAAAAAATATTTGTTAAGCATACTCCAAATCTTTCTACTAAAGCTATTTCATTTCTATATGCTTCTCAATATGCCACAATATGTTGGTTTTTCAGAACAGTTTCACAAACTATTTGAATTTGATTATAACTGCCTCACTAATTCATTATCTCATATGCCATGTTTGATGTAAACCAAGCTAACTTTTGGTTTCATCACGAGATTTATCTGAATCCTATCTTCAAGCTATTTATATGCCACGTGATGGTTAATTTGCTGTTCGACTATCATCGATTGCTGGAGAGTAAAATAATTATATACGACCTTAATTAGAATAATTCATACGTTATACGCTGTTCATTCTTGTGTTCGACTGTCACAAAATGCCAGAGAGTACAATAATTGAATACGACTTTCCTTAGGATAATTCATATACCTTGCACTGTTTGATTATGTCTTCTAATGTTGGCGATTGCTTCAGAATAAGATAATTGGATACGACTTTAATTATGATAGTTCACATATCATACGTTGCTCAATATTGTGTTTGACTGCCATGGATTGTTAGACAGTAAAATAATTAAATACGACCTTGGTTAGAAGAATTCATATGCCATGCGCTGTTTGATTATGTTTTCTGATATTAGCGATTACTTCAGACTAAAATAGATGAACTCGAGAATGGTTGAATAATTCATACCACATACGATGTTCAACCTCCTGCTCTACTGACGTTGGCTGCTTTAGATTAAAATATTTGAAGATGATCTTGCTTAGGATAATTTGTATACCATATGCTGCACAATCTTATATTCGAGTAGCATGGATTGCTAGTCAGTAAAATAACTAAATACGACTTTGTTTAGGATAATTCATATGCAATGCGTTGTTTGATTACGTTTTCTGATGTTCGCGATTGCTTCAGACTAAAATAAATGAGCTCGAGCTTACTTGGATAATTCATATAACATACACTGTTCAATCCTCTGCTTTACTGATATTGGTTGCTTAAGATTAAAGAATTTGAACAGGACCCTGTTTAGAATAATTCATATGTCACGTGCTGCGCAATCTTATGTTTGACTGTTATACACTGCTAGAGAAAAAAATAATTAAATTCGACCTTTTTAAGAAGAACTCATGTACCATATGCTGTTTGATTAAGACTTCTGATGTTAGTGATTGCTTCAGAACAAAATAAATGAACTCGAGCTTAGTTAAAATAATTCATCTGTCATGTGTTGTTCAATCTTCTATTCTACCAACGTTAATTGGTTCAGAGTAAAATAATTTAATACAACCTTGATTAGTATAATTCGTCTTCTATGTGCTGTTCAATTTTGTGTTCTACTGCCATTTGTTTCTAGGGAATAAAATAGATGAATAAGGCCTTCCTCAGAATGATTCATTGTTAATGCAATCAGTTAGGCAAAATTTGTAGTTAATTTTCGGGTTCGGTATGTGCGAAAACGAATAGATCTATTGTGCTTGCTATGTATCTTTTTTGTGTAGATTTTCAACTTGAGACGTTTCGTTGTATTTTTGCTACAATGAGAACCGCAAATGTGTACAGAAAGCTGGTGATTGAAATGATGTTTTTGTAAAGTGATATTATATACCATGTCCCATAGAGGTACTTTGCTTTGAAATGTTCAGTATATTTGAACAAAGGAATAGTTAGAATGATTCAATGGTTTCGTGATCTAGCACTACTTGAGAGATTTACATTACATTTTCGATGATCTACTTGATGACCAAGGCACTTCTTAAAACCCGTCACTTATGGCGTATTCATTATTCGACGGGTGAATGATGCACTAGGCTTTGTTCCGAGAAAGTTTTCTGAATAAATTTTTCATTAAAAATGTTCATTTTGTACATGAGCTTTTATTTTTGAGAAACATACAATTATTGCTTGTAAATGATTGATAGACTTGAATAGAGTTATTATTAAGTTTATTCATTTTTGCAAGGATTTGTCTTCTCATGATGACAACAGAAGTTTTGCTTCACGATCAATGGTATACATGAAAGAACAGTTTGTTGCAAGTGTTCGTATACCATGTATTTGAGAATTAGATCATAAACTTTTGTTTTAATTCACAGTGTTTAGCATGTATTGAACAGGATACTTGTTAAGAATATTAAGCTCTGAGGTGATTTCCAACCACATAACTCTTGTGATGTCTTATTTCAAAGTAAGTATTATATTTGAACAAAAATGTTGCTGTGTCTATTCATTCAATATGCCACCAATAACGAGGTGCTATACTCAAGATTGAGCATTGAGTTTGCAAGGAATATGAACACATTTTTTCCCATGAACGTTTTAAAAACTGTACAAGACGCTGGTCAAGTGATTTTGAACATTGCATGTTTTCAATTTATTTCTTCATATACTCTTGCCTAACTCATTATTTTCATAAATTTTTGATGCTTTATGACTGTAATCTGAGTTTGAAGGGCGTTTGTGTCGTCTTTACTTTTGAAAATCCTTTTCAGCATTTGAAAATCTTGTCAAACACACTCTAATTCAGCCTAGACCACTTTCGTGCAATCTTAAATATTTACCAGATGAAGTTTTAATCCAAAACAACAAATTCATATAAGATTAATAATCAAGAGTGAAGGTTTTATTAATGGCTAGTCTCCTAATTCTTTATTGCTGCGTTCAGAAGTGCGAGTGTGAGTGTCGGTGAGTATGGGTAAGTGTTCATAATAAGGACATCGTCTTCCACAGTCACATCCCACTCCACACTCACCTCTACTATAACAAGTGTCAAGAGTGAGATCATGCATTGTTTTATATTGGCTTTGTGAGTCATTGGTGATTTATGTAAACCTTAAATGTAGTAAGGTGGCTTCAAGAGACGTCGAGACTTCGCTATATCGATTAGATTTTTTCGGCAACACAAACATCGAATGCTGACTTTCGAATTCCATAGTAGCCTATGGATAGTACAATACTATATCATTGAATTCGAGAATGTTTCATGTAGTTTTCGGCATAATTTGAAAAGTTCTCTAGATTACAATAGATGATATATCGAAAGTATGAATCATTGGTTCAATAACTCTGGTAGTATTGTAGATACTTGAACGTCTTTTTAAAAAAACTATTGGTCTGAAGAATTCATTATGTCACTAATAAGTATTTTTCAAGCTACCATAGACTTAACCGATACTTCTACACCATCATTTGATTTCTTGTCATGGCTTGCGATTGAGAGCGCACAAAAGAAATTCAAACCAAAATCATTCTTGAAAAAAAGTAAATTAGTGACATTCATATTGTTCTTAAAGTTCATCGTGACATCATCATTAATGTAGACAAATCAATCTATCAAAATACTAGATCAAGATGGTGACGAATCAGCTGAAATTTACCTTAGATAATTAACTATAGTTACTGAACAATAATTTCTTCAGCAAAAAATTAGTAATAGATATATTGTTTGTCGCTCAAATGAAACGAATATCGTGCAAGAGATAGTCATCAATAGTAGTCAGTTTGTTATGATTCAATCGATTTCCAGTCGACCTTGAAAACAGCTTTCTGACCACTATTGCAACGAACAGATTGTAGTTCTTGCTGAAAAGCAAACGTGCAACTTCCCGAGAAATTAATTCAAACGATTAAATTTGATTAAAAATTTTATTCGTTACGAATGTATGTTATGCAGTTTCTTGGTATTAATTTGAAATAACTAGGCAAAATGAATTTTGATCATTATTTATTACCATTATACTTATTTCTATTTTGTTAGATATAAATAAATATAGATTGTATTTTTGTCTTTTACGGGTATCGTTATGTTAAGTTATCGGTATGCAATGATGTTTTTTTTTTCAAATAAGAATTGATTTTTCAAAGAAATTAACTATGTATTGTATTCGTATGTTGACCGGGTGGTGATAACAAATTGAAGAACCAACATTCGGATTAGAACACAGACATATACTGTCTTTAGAAAACAATCTAATCACTCGAGATTCAATCAAAATTATTCTGGCTAGTATCTTGAGTGGAATTTAAAGTTTGCTAAGTTAGAGTTCTGTCGGAAGTATAAATGTAGTAAAATCCATTTTACTAGCTGCTTTATATGAAGTTTAGGAAATATAAAGATGATGATTGATATTCTTATTGAACGCCTTTTTTTTATCCACCATTCACAGGCGTGAATGAAGTATATTTTTGGAATATTCGAAAAATTTGTTGACTACTATCATAATAATGACATTAAAGTTGACAATTAGTATTTTACCAAGCGTGATTCCAACTAGACTTGTATTTAGTTAACAATAGTTTATTTTTAATCAAACATATCGATTCAGCCTTAAGAAATATTTTTTTAAGGACAAAAAGACCTGTATCTTAAAATTTATCAGTCTTTTTGGGAAGCCATAATTAACATGTTGAATGCAAGCTACTATATTACCGTTTGTCGGCAAACTATGTTTCATTCCATGTGTCAAAAAACAACTTACACATTTCATCAAATTTGAATGTTTATCGAAATAAAGCTATCGAACAACAAAAAAACGAAGTGCAATAATACAATCATTGTATGAAATGACTAATTTTCTGTCTTATTGTTAACGTTTAATCAGTCTAGAACTAATCGAGTAATATAATATTTGCACTAGAGAGTAAACCAGATGTAGATAAGTGATCGAAAACAAAATGTTTCAAAAGACATCAGTTGATACAGACATACTATTCGAAGTTACATTAATATAACAGATTCTTCTAACTAAGTAACTGCCATTCCTGTGAAGCATTTTGAACCAATATATAATGTAGAATGACAATCAACTGAAGGTAAATAGAAGTAGCAATGTCAAATTCTATATCCAAAACTGATACACTTGCATCGGTCATAATTGATGAGCTATTATTAGGAATCAGAGACTATTTTACAATATGAATCAATGAGAACAAAGTCCTAACAATGATATACGAAGACATAAAGAATGTAGCAAGTATGTGAATTTGACTTTCATGGCCGCGTACAACACGTGCACATATTGAAACACTTTGAAGAAAAGAACTGTTGAAATCTTATGGAACAGCAACACAGAGAAAACTTTTTTTGTGTTCAAGACATTATAATATGAATAGCATATTCAAGAGGAAAACCTCCTTTCTTCCTATCCATTTTTAGTAAGAGAAAACAACATAAACACATAAGAGTGAATCAACGAAGTATACAGTAACACTGAAAAATAAATGAATCATTGGGCATGTCAATAATAAAAGGCAAGCCAATGGCAACAAACATTTGTCCACAAAACATGGAAAAAGGGCACCGTCAAGAGCTCATATTTGTGGGCAACAAATGAGTTTAAAAGCGACATGATATCTCAAGAGACTCTCCTGTTAGCAAGAACCGATGAAGGGTGTGGGTGTGGGTGTGGGTGGGTGTGTTTACATAAGTAAAGTGTATTCCAAGCATCATACGACGCGTTTCGACTGCTGCTTAGGAGTCATTGCACGAAAGCAGCGACCAAAATAGCATAACAGGTGCTCAATCGATATCTCAGATTTCCATGAAATTTTGTCCATATGTAGTCCCAAGTGAGATATGAAAACGCCTAAAATTTCAGCTTCTAAAACCGTTCCGTTGCTGAGATATTCAGTCCACAACAGAGGCACCCTCAGGTAAAAAATGAGTATGACCAATGTAGTACCCATGCATTGTATATTTCGCCATTTTTTTAAAATAATGTTTTCAGGGTGGAAATTTTGTGGGTATATATTATCATAGGTACCCTACATTTTGACACACTCAAAACGATTCTAAGTCGCGTTAAGCGATATAGCGAAATTTCATAGGTTCTATATATACTCTGTACATTGTGATCAGGATTTCTATCGCTTATGAGCGAATTATGAGCTGCCGCTTTGGAACTAAGTACTACTGCCCCTCAGCAATCAGCAGCATTTTTCAAAACCTTGGGCATTTGCTTTTGATCCGAACAAAAACCTTTTCTTGTGTATATATGAGCTAATTTGGATAAAAATTGGGATCCACTTCCAAACAAGCTACCCAGTCGTTATCATCAGGTTCTGCTCAGATTAAGATATTCTTGTAGAGAGCAAAGGTCTATGAATTTTGATGCAAGCCGTTTGAAAAAATATCGTTCCGTTCTCGAGATATTAAAAACTTATTGAAAAGCACTATGGTCAAAAAAGCAGTTTTTGGTGATTTTTTGTGAGGTTCATATCTCATCAAAAAGACATCCGTTTGACTTGAAATTTTTACTGTGCATATATATCAAGTTGATGTACATATCGTAAAAAAATTAGTTCAAACGAGTGTACTATTGATGAGTTGATCAGTACTACCGGACACACGACAAATTGGTCATTTATCTGTGTTTTGTGCATATACATATCTCATGCACGAATCATGTTAGAGAGCTGTAATTTCGGCTATAGAGAGATGTCATTGAGTGCGTACTCTGATAAAAAAATCAGCTCTTTAGATAGTTCCTATAGCTTAGGAGACTTACCACAAAATCATGATTTTGACGAAAATCACTACTTTGGCAGAGCTCGATCTCCCAAGAATTGGAGTGTATCGAAGTGGGGTTCGTATGATTTTAAAGTACACACTGAATACTACAAAGTTATGCAAGAATTAGTCTGGAATCTTGTAGAATGGTCTGCAGGGACTTATTGAAAAATACCCCAAAATGACCCTTTTTCATAGAAAATACACTCGAATTCGTTCAGAAATTAATAGAAAAGTTTCATTATATAAAATAAATTCTATCCAGTAAAAATCAGCATCTGATCCTCTATTAGCTGCCATAAAAAAAGCCCTTTGTAAATAAGAAAAATTTTTTTTTGAAAAATCTCTGTACCCCTAAAGAGCTTTTGATGAAAAGGCTTTTTTCGAAATCCTCGTACCCCCTACGGGTTTTTTCCCAATTTTTTTCTCACTTTTAAATGACTTCTTATGGAAGATAATAGAGGGTCATGTGCTGATTAATACTCGATAGAATTTATTTCATATAATGAAACTTTTCTATTAATTTCTGAACGAATTCGAGTGTATTTTCCATGAAAAAGGGATCATTTTTGGGTATTTTTCAATAAGTCTCCGCAAACCATTCTTCAAGATCCCAGACCAATTCTTGCATAATTTTGTAGTATTCAGTGTGTACTTTAAATGGCTACAAAACATTCAGCTTTTATAGTGCCCATGTCGAAGAGAACGAAAGAGAGAGAGAGAGAAAATGACCAAATTCCTTTTTGTGATTGGTAGAAAAACAAATCTCGGCGGAAAAAAAAATTGATCCCCAGTCGGAGAGTGACCTAGTATTTATTGACCCTTACATGGCCGATATTTGTTGCCCTTAGTGTCAATTTTGATTGAGTGTAATTGCTGAAGATCCCATTATCCTTAACTGATCAAAAGCAGTGATCAATGATTGACGATTGTTGTCATGAATATCAAAGTAGATAGTCACTCGTCAGTAATGATATGATCAGTTTATCTCATGCATTATCGGAGACACATCTGAGATACATCACAGATGACCACTGAACCGATAAATGATGATTGATCACCGAATAAAAGATATGATCAAGGTCAACGTCACACACTCCTGTGCATCGTCCAAGATATTATCTTTCCAATCACAAACAACAACAACAACAGCTAAATCGAATATTGAACTTGAACTTCATTTTCTTGTCCTTCTTCGATAAATTTATTGTGTTTCACGAGTGTACCCCGATGGATCTTTTAGCATAGAAATATCTGGTCTTTTTTTTATTGCTTCAAATTGATTTATTATTAGAGTTTTTTTTTGCTTTTGATCCATTGACATCAAATTAAAAATAAACCAAGAAATGGAAAGCGTCGTTTAGAAACGTTCGAATATGTCAATTGAAAAAACTTTTCTTTTTACTTTTTTAGAAAAACAATAAAAACAAAAACGTATATGAAGCTACCATGATATCTATATTTCATCACAGCAATGAGACTTGCCAAATGGCACTCGTAACAAAAAATTTCAAATAGTTTCGAAACAAAGTTGATTCTATACTGTTACTCGAAAGTAATGCAAGAAAGATTTCATAGTTGTGTGCCATTTTAGAAGAGCGTATCACGACCAGTTTCGTCCTTGCTCAAGACACTCCTCGTGTGGTTTAAGACATCTGAATCGATTACAAGAATCAATTCAACTATTTTCTACATAGCCGCATGAAAGCAAATTTTTGACGAAATGTAGAAATTTTAAGGAATACTACGACTCTAGTTTGGACCTTTTTGATAGGTCAATCCTCAGGTAGTTGTAGCACTCGACCATTTTATAGATTGAATTGAAAAACTTTTGACTACCCATATTTAATTTATAAACTTAAAGCAAAGCAGAGATGTTTAAAATGCATGAAAATTTATTATTATAAATGAGTAGATATTTGCTAAAATAGTAAAACAAGAACAATCATTTCGAGAAAGACATTAGCAAACAAACAAAACAAAAAACAAAAGTAAGTATGATGAAATCAAAATAAATAATAGAGTTCGACTGCCTAAGTAGTGTATATTTTAATGTTTAATCTAAACGAGAAAAATAGCTTGTTTTTCAAAGGACAACATGCGTTTTTGGAGCCTAGATACGAATTATATATGTTGATCATTGTCATACTATTGTCGAAGTTGCTGTTTTGACCAATCGAGATATAATAAAGTTACTAGTTTGGTGACTGTCAAGCAGTCCCTCACGGCATATTGAATCATTTGTTCGATCATACGTTGTTCTTTTATAGTTGGTATTGATGATACGAATGTATTTTTCAGATCAAGATGTCGACTCCAGTTACTTTTCCGTTGACTTTTATCGTGAAATTCTCCAAGTGCTAGAGCTATTGCCATTTGAAGTGACGATTTATGATTGAGATCCTTTAAGGATTCATTGGAATATGTATTAAATAAGTTGTCGATGTCCTATAATGAGCGATCATCTGTAGGTTGAAAATTTTTATTGTGCCAAATTTTAAATTGTTTTTGTATATCTATATCACGAATTTCATTGATTTGTGTTGATGAAAAAAGTCCACAAGAAATAAATTTTGTTAATTCATCTTTTGCACAACCCCATGAAAATATCGTATTGGAAGAATTTAAGATTGTTTTAAAAAGTGATTTTAACAGCCAAAACGATACGGATGATTTATGTGGTAAATTATCAGTACTAATTAATAAAACAATTGATTCATATTAAATCAACTCAATTTGAATTAATACTCGTTCGTTTGTAAAATAATCATCTTCTGTATCGATTGTATAGTTTGCTGTTTTCTTTGCGAAAGCAATAAGAGCATGTAAAAGCATAGTCGTTGTTAATTCATTTATATGATAGATTTTATAATGATTGAGTGGTGTAAATATTGGTAAAACACTTAAGTTGTTATTTAATTGACGTTGTCGAGCGTTGCGTCTCATATTTTTGTTAGAAGTCATGCTATTTTAAGTTACTAAGTAAAAAGAATTGAAATTACTTTCAATCATATAGAGAGATAGTTGATTCTTACTTTTAAATAAATTTATATTCAATGTGCCGATTGATAATAGAAAATTTTGAAGATAGATGCTGAATGTATGTGATCTAGAACACGAGAACCACATGAATGATAAGACGTTTCTGTTACAGAATATGTATATGAACAAAGGAAAAGATAAAATGATAAAATAAAACTATCCATAATTACAAAAAAAATGAAACAAATGTGTGCTACGTAGTATGGATCACTGTATATTTCCTCGATAATAACATTTGAAAAGGAATATATCATTGAAGATAGCCACGAATAACTGCAGACCTGCATAAAATAAAGAAAATTTTTCAAAAGTTCTATCATTCGGAAAGTATACTTTAGGAAATGTTATGATGTTCATGAAATGGAAACGAACATCTTTACTTGAAAATACTCTAATTTTGAACTAAGGTAAGACTCACTGTGTTACTTGATTCTTTCAGTAGCTTGTTATGCAGATATATGTTTTTCAATTTTGGAATGACCTTCATATTTGCTAATTGGCATAAATCCTGTCTGGTTTGTTGGACCGATTGAACTTGTTTGATATCAATCCGTTCCTTTTTTTTTCTTTTCAAAAAGTTCAATGGTCATCAGTCATTAAAAGATTTTGCAAATTAAAATGTATTATTCGATCATACATACTTTCTCAACGGATGGCTGTCATTGCAAGTTACCTGAATCGATAACTATCGACTTAAAATTTGCTTTTGTTTTATTTGTCAACGATGACTTTTTTGCTATTTGATTCATTTTCATTGTCCACGGTGGTTGACGATCTGGAGCATGCATTAGTTCAGCGCGATTTAAGACGATCTTTAATAACTGCACTTGTAATTTACCATCCATTATATATCGAATATTGTAAAGAGATTTTCTAGTATTTCGTTTGCACGTAACATTGAAAAGTTTCTTTTTCTTTTTCTTAATTACCTTGCCGTTTGATATATAGAAATGTACAATAATTCATCTATTTTCTCGTTTAAGCGGAAGTGTCGTTATACAATATATATAATATCTAGAATAGAAGTGATTATATGCATACGAATAGGGTTGTACGTAGAGGGTGTGGGAAAGGTAACCACAATACAAAGTTGTGCTTCGATTTTTCTGAGATTCGTGTCAAGTAGCTAAGTCTTAGTTCAAAATACCTAAAAAAATTTAGTTTTCTTCTCAAAATGTACTCGCATTCATTGAGTATACTTTACTGAATATCACAATGTTCAGGAAGTGGCAATGGAAATCAATGTGCGAGAGAAAATCTACGTTGAGAGAAAGCTAAAGGCTGTTATGCTACATAGTTAAGTATCGAAGAAATCAAGAGAACATTGATGGGGTCGAATTGACGAAGTTCAGACATACTTTTCGATTTCAATGTCAGTTTATTGACTACTGATGACGATAGAATGGAAAGAAAACATGTAATACTCAAATGTAGTGACATCGATAGATCAATATGTTGAATTAATGCCATGAGAACAGCGGATGAGTTCATTGAAATCATCCAGTTGTACTAGATACTCAGCATTGATAGTAATTGGAGTGTGAGCCAATGGATCCTTCATATTTCAATTTGTCGATGAAAGATTTTTCTGGATGAGGGATTCATGTGGATCTATTGATTTGAAATAAGAATAAGGGATCCTGTGGTTTTTTTGTTCCCAATGGGAACTAACCCATAATCTAGACCTGTGTCTGTTCTCGCTAATAGGAAGCGAACTCTTGTTCTTGTTTCGTTTTTCACTCCACTAGTATTGAACCAACAGTATTTGTATTCAAGAGAACGAAGGCTGGTTGTCTTACATAAATGGTTTTCATTGAATCCTAGTTTCCAATTCGCTATGAGTGTCTACAGCAAAACGACACAAAAAACATCTTTTCAGAGAACAGGTCTTTTAACTTATAGTGATGGAGCCATTTTGAGAAAGAAGACTAATCTTACTAGGAAAATAACGTTTTTCAAAGTCATACCATAGTATATCATTAGAAAGCATATAGCAAGCATAGTCATTCTACGGTGGCAACTTTCCATCATTCTTTTGATAATAATTACAACGATCGAGTAATGATTTACCAAAGGATGTTCTCCCTCAACCAGTACATGTCATGAATACTCAACATTTCGCACGTCTAGCAAGCATAGATTCATGTTCTAGCCCATATTTCATAGCCTTGCTTAGCAATGAAGAAGAATAATGAAATAGAGTTGTTCAAGTCTATTGTATCTTAGCAATGAGATAAAAAAATAAATAGAAATGAACTTGCGTGATTCCGGTGCACAATTTGAAAATGGTTCTGACGAAAGTCCCTCTAGTTTGACAGTAAGGAGATGCTGATTTGGAAAAGAAGACAATAAAATGATACCTGCTGCTAGGGATCGTCAACTTTTATACAGTGGTGTGAACAGAGAGAGACAGAGAAATTTTTTTTGTTCATCTGAATAGATATCATTGGGAATTGTCCATGCACATGTATAATGAACTGTGATAAGATCAAAGCAATCATTGCTCGATCGATTTTTGGAAGATGTATATCATGATTCAGATTTGATTCATCCATCATGATTGTGTGAATATCTACATTGATGTTGTAAATCCGCTCTTATTTGTCAAGTTCATCAATCAGAAGTGATTAACATCATATTTGAACAGTTGATTTGTCAAGATAATTCAACAAGGACGACATAGAGAGAGAGAGAGAGAGACAGAGAGAGAAAGAACAAAAGAGCCAATCGATCATCGAATGTCAAACAAACCAATTTCATTTTTATGGATCATATCTGGTTCAAAGTGTCCTACTTTCTTTTTTCGGTCTGTGCCATCTATAATAAAACTAATAAAAGAAAATGAAGCGTTTTCTTTTTCGTTTGAAGCTAATCAAATTCCAAATTTATTGGATACTTCGATCATGGTCATAATATGCATTCTCTCCATACGTAGGATATTGGTTTTAAACGTGATTATTAGAATTTTTTTTAATGTAAGATGCGTGACAAGTTACACTGACATTGTTTTCGATATGGTTCAATATTATCATTTTCTCATTCATATATGAGTGACTAGATTGAAAGATAACAGAAGATGACCTTCAAGGCATAAGCATCTGAATTTTCGTAGTGAGGTTTTTTCTAATTATTCAAGCATTGTCTAGACATGACATGATTCTGTCATCAATATTGCACAGACCAACTATTATTCATTTCTGAAAATAAGTCGCTTGGGCAGAATTCTTATAACTTTTGAAGGGAAAGTCATAGAGAGCTGCGGTTTTAACCGTTGGATAGAGAACATCAGGGCACATAAGTCTATGTAAAAACCGATGGTCAATCCATAAAAATACTCGTTATCTGCGTCGTCAAATTTGGATGAAAATTACATAAAATATGCATATTCTTGAGATTTAACCTCAGTATACAAGTGATTCACACATCAGATATACAGTAGACAGTGCCTCTGCATCATTTCAACTCAACAAAATAAAATGTTGAAGTTGCCCTTTTTGAAAGAGAAGGATTTCCTGTGAGAAAAAGGAAATTTCAGATTTCTAAATTTGAAGCTTATTTTAGCGATTTTCCACAAATTTATTAAAAAGTTATAAACACGTACCTTGTATAACAGATCTTTTTTTACATAGCCTTACGTGCCCTGATGTCCTCTATCCAACGGTGAAAATCCCAGGTTTCTATCATTTTCCTTTCAAAAGTTATAAGAATTCTGCCCAAGCGACTTATTTTCAGAAATGGATAATGGATGCAGATAGTATTACAGAGGAATTAATTTGGAAAGGAAGGCAGTTATGTTGATGACTTCATTCATACAAACAAACAGTATCATCAAGTGAACCAGCAGTTCCAGGAGAAGCTTTTGTTTTTGAAACCACATGACGATAACCACCGATTCGATGGAAAAAAAAAGAAGACATAGTACACATCAAAGTGAAGGAGATAATGAAACAAACATAAAGCACACTACCAACTTGCATAGAAGCCGTGAGCATTCATGTTCCTAGGCACTCGTCGCATTGATCTAAAGCGCGATACATCACGAAACCAAGGTACCATTGAAAGTGTTACTATTGGCCTTCTGGCAACTATTGACCACCAATTACCAAATAAAAACAATGCAAACTAATATGCATAGCAATTACACAAACGTTCATATAAAAAAAGTAATATCTCCGTCTAATTAGATAAGCAATGCACAATCGATCTGTCACCCACAACAAAACGTTTCGGGTGTGGGTGTGGGTGTGGTTGAAAAGCAATATTCACACCCATATCCACAACCACACCCACACCCACAACCACCAACACCCACACCCACACCCCACCCTTCCGGTGCTCTCTATTCAACTTTTATTGCTCTATCTAATGCTAGTTACCAATATATCAAATCCGACTGAAAAAATGCAGGATTTGACGTATATGTAACCAGCATCATATAGAACAATAAAAGTTTAGTAGAGAGCACCAAACGATTTGACAGGAACTGACGGTTCTTGACATTGTAATTGTAAATGAGTCATCTTTATCTTCTAAGGACAGGATTTGGGGCATGTCTATTTCAATGACTGCGACAGCCAAGTAATCGTTTACTATTTTCATTTTATTATTCATCGATGCTTTTATATAGTACAGACAACATACCTCAAAAAAAATACAAGTAACTCTATCTGTTTAACAATCTTTTATTGAAGAGGGAAATATATCGATAGTTTCAACTGTCTATTAAAAGAAATTAAAGCAGTTAGTTTTTTTTATCTGGAAATCGACAATAGATTATTCTTTGTGCGGAAATCAAAAGTGTATATATTGCAATATTTGTGAATCTTTTCTTCATATGTAACAACTGAAAGTTCATCTCTTGTTATCAAAGAACTAACTCACTTGGATAAGGATGATGAAGAGAATTTTATTTATTCTTTATTATCACTTATCAAGATGATCTATCTATGTAATCAATAAATGAATGAATAAATGATTGTAATATATATGAGACAAAGAACAATCCACATCATGATCAGTGGTGACCAATAAGAATACATGTGTTATTCAATGAAGTGATTTAGTGCATTGAGTTAAGATATATTTTGTTAAATATTTTGAAATAGAAGATTAAAATATCTCGAATTTCTATAATCATTTTAATTAAAATATTTTCTTTTCTTAGTACTGGAATATTTTCATTAATTTGTTATATCTGAATTTGTTTAGATTTTACTCGTTAGTGATGAATAATTTATATATTGTAAATTAAAGA
>CAJNSZ010000781.1:0-23856 GCA_905329745.1 Rotaria sp. Silwood2 | reverse complement strand
GTATCCCCGACGTATCCTCTGGATCCCCGATGTATCCTCTGTATCCCCGATGTATCCTCTGTATCCCCGATGTATCCTCTGTATCCCCGATGTATCCTCTGTATCCCCGATGCATCCTCCGTATCCTCTGTATCCCGACCGTATCCGGGATAGACGGAATCCGCTTTTTCCCCCTTGCATTTTTATCATAGGTACCTTGAAATAGTCCTTATACGTCAAATTGGGTGTTTTTGTTTTTGACATTCCTATTCGGATTTATAGAACCATGAATGCCTGTACTCCGATTTTGCATCTGAACCTTTACGTATGTTTCTATCATAAAAAAAAGAAAAGTAGATTTTTGAAAAAGCTTAAACTCTTTTCTGAGGTCTAGTCTAAGGTATCTCGAAAAAAAAAAGATTGCGTCTGATCGGACAAAGTTAGACGGGGATCATAAGCAGGCTTCATGCGATCCTATGGAAAGCCGGATTTCTCCCGAAAAAAATTTTTAAAATAGTTATTATTTCTCGAACATGTATCTTCTTCGTTTAGGTACTCTGTCTGTAGAAAAAATTTCCCACGGATCAATTATACCCTCTTTTGAGAACCAAGAATGATCAAAAAGAAGGGAAGACACCCATAAATGTTAATCACTGTGAAAAGTCACTCGAATTAACGCTGATATTTGCAATATGTAGTTTATTCATTAGATAAGTAACTTGTAGGTGGGTGTATGTGTGAGTCTTCTTTTACTCCACACACATTCCCACCCATTTTGCACCTGCAACCACACGCACATATCACATCCCCTATCATTGAAGTGTTCTTTCAGCAAGAAATTGATCTTATGCAAAAAATATCCCTTCTTTTAGTTAGCCATTATCAATGAGTAGAGAATTCGTTTTTAAAGTTTGACTGCGATATTCCGAACACTTTGTTCGGCTTCTTTGAGTTCTGGGTGTTGAGGTGGCAGCGCATGTTGTCGAATTTCCAAAGCCTTTTGATAATATTGCCAGGCTTGTGAAAACTCTCTCTTCATCTCGTATACACGACCAATATTATGATACGTGAGAGCTAGAGCAGGATGAGAAGGCGGCAGCGACTTTGAATAAACTGATACGGCCCGTTCATAATATTCTAATGCAATATCCACATTACCGAGATTGAAATGAACCGCACCGATGTTATTGTAAGCGAGAGCAATGTTACTATGATATGCGTGTAAGCGTTCTTGGTAAATGGCACGTGCTCGTTCATAGAAATCAAGTGCCTCTAAATAGTTTCCTTGATTGTGATGAATAATACCAATGTTATTGTAAATGAGTCCCATGGTTGAATGATGCTCATCGTGCGCCTCCTCGAAAATGGATAACGCTGTATTGTATGAATCCATTGCTTCAACACAGTCGCCTCTTTGCCGATACGCCTCGCCAATATTGTTGTATAAGTTGCCGATGGCAACATGATTTGGCTTTTTAATTTGCATGTAAGCCAACAACGCTTCATTATACCAGTGAAGGCTCTCAGAATGATTACCTTTCTCACTATAAACCAAACCAAGATTCAAGTATGTTGATCCAAGCTCTGGATCATTCGAAGAAGATTCCTCAATGCTACGACGAAGATATTTTTCAGCAAGATCATATTTACCCATTTTCCATAGAAGAATTCCGAATGACGAAATGTTCGCTGGAGAGTTTTCGTTTATAGCCTGAATCTCTTCAATCATTCCGCTCAGATGATGATCGCTATCGTCGAACAATGTCATATGAATAGACCATCCATGTCCAACACCACGATGACTGACATTATTGATACGAAAAACGCAGCCGAGCATGAAAAGAACTTCACATTCGCCAGCAAAATCGCTGTGTGAACTGAGATCTGCAAACGGCTTATTGATGACGACTTGGGGATCAGCATCGATTTCGAAAAGTACACGCTGAAACCCACTCGAAGTCATGACATTATTCTGATAGAATACAGCTTGTTGTTCAAGAAGACTAGCCGAGAGAAACGAACTAAATGAGATCAATTTACCAATAGATCGTTTAAGACGTTCCACTTCCGTGTTCGTCATTAACTGACCACGATACACACGAAGTGGACACTGACATTGATACTGACTCATTTGCCGATGCATATCAGCAATAAACCAACGAAAACTAAAGAGCACATCGAAATCTTGCATGCGTAGAGCTTTATTTAGCATTTTGTATAGGAACGACTCTCGAGTGTACCACCAGAGTGCTTTGTCGGGTGAATAACTTTGTTCGAATTCGTTGATAAACCATTCCTCGACCTCTTGGCCTCGGTATTCTTGTTTGCAAAGAGAGATCAATTCACGTTTATCATTATCATTTGATTTTAATCGAAGGAGAATATTGATAAGCACTAAAAAATAAACATATTGTCCATCGAGACCAGCTGTCGACTGATTATTGATAAAGATGTCGATCGGACATGGCCCATTGAATTCCTGCTTTGACGATCCGTTGAGATCGCTATGTATTCGATCAAGCAGCTCGCTGAGTTGAACCACCACTGCTTTTATCTACATCAACAAGAATCCATTGAATGAAAATGAAATATGCAATGAGCTGACCTTTGTGTATGGTTGAGACCATAGTTCATTTTTCTGCTTGTCAGCACAAAAAACATATATAGATATGATTTGTTTCAAGAAATGAATGTGCGGAACTATTTCTCGGCCAAGTCGGCCGCTAACGATAAGTACAATTTGATGATTGGTTGGAAGTCTCTGAACATATTCTTGACATTCATGTGGATTATCAAAAGTTCGAACTTCATTGTTGATGTTCCTAAGTTGTTGCTGTGCTCGAAGATTGTCTTCAGTAGTGTTAACTTTGATATCGAGCCAGACGATAGAATTCACTAGGGTAGCTTTCTTTTGATAGATTTTCGAAGAACGTGCTGTTACAACATCAGCCGTCTTTTCTCGAACGGAATGCGACCCACCCATGTGCTTTCATCTAGTAAACTGTTCTCTGTTTGACAATTGTTCTACCAGCAGGTACCCACACTGATGTTGATTAAAAGTATAATGTATTCTTTCTTTGATTGTGCGCACCTTACTTTTTTCTTCAATTCAAGTGCTTGTTTTAATCAAAATCACAGTCGGAGAAACGACACGACAGTGCATATGTCATAAAATTTCATTAAAAGAATTGCGTCGATAGACAAATATTTTTCGTACTTTTTCTCATTCTTGACTATGACACATGCATTCTCATCACAATAAATGCAAATTCAAAAGCAATTCTATACTCACCCTCGTATACTGCTTAACATGAAGTGTAGTCACTATCTCGTATTGATGATTATATAGCCGTACAGATAATTACAGAAATGACGTTTTCACTATTAATATCACTCTACTGCGCATCTACGGAGTATTTTTGCGAATTTTATCACGTAGTTTGCCTCATCCTAACATGGAAAAATAGTCCCAAAATTTATTGGCCCAATGAAATTCGATTGCATAAAGACATGTCTATAAGCACATGAAAGGTGTGAGTACAAGTCTTCTCTTACTCCACACCCACGCCCAAAAACTTTTTTCTCGATTTTCGATTATACAACAAGAACAGACGATGCTCATTTCTATAACATATGTCAAAAGAGGATACTTGATCTGACGTGTCTGAGAAACGTTCACTTGTGTTATTTAGAGGATAATCAAATCTTCATCTTTCTTTTATTCAACAAAGCTCATTGATAGCTTGAAGAAAGGTGATGATCAATGAATATCGATATGCTCATCTTCGACAAATGAGACATTCGATTCAATTGGTTGAATAGAAAACAATCAAGACTTTCATTGAACTGATTTTCAAGAACGAATTGATTTTAGGACAATTGATATTCGAGTGAATCTTCTATCACATTACTATTTCTATTAGTTTAATAAAAGAATATTGTTCAGTTATTCTGGATCGGGCGATAATCGTCATCGGCTGAGGAGCATGCTACCTTGACTGAAAATCTATTCGACCGGAATGGTGAAAATTCGACAATCAACAAGGCTTAAATTTGAATACATCACCATTAAGCACAGCAACAGTAGAGAACACGCGAATGGATTGACCATTTGTAGAGAGGAGTTATAGCTCTTCTAGAAGTGAGACTGAGAAGAAAATAGGATAGAATATAAAACCAGACCATCGATGGATGCCAAGTGACCTTTGATCAATATAGAAATTTCTAGCAAAGGCACTAAACATATAATGATAAATCGAAAATAAGTTTCTCAGCTGCACTCGTGCAGAATTCCAGGGACGTCGGGAGAGGAACGGGGGCCAAAAAATGATTTCGATCACATGCAAAAGAAAAATAGTGCAATTATTTTTAGTACCTAATACTAATTCTAACTGAACATATAATTCGAAGATTTGTATGGGCCAAACAATTGGCTTATCATCTCTTGTTGTTTTTCCAAAAGTTGAACGATTGATTGTTTCCATTCATTCAAAAAATTTTCTTTTACTTTTAACAACTGTTATCGAGATACCGTCGCAATGTACCACCATTTTTCAATAAGGTTCATATATTCGATCCTGATTGCAGTTTCTACGCCGGAAAGACATTTTTGGTCGCTGACATCATATGACTTATCAGCTGGTATGTTTATTCACATAAAGTGAAAGTGCGAAATAGATAGAAAATTACGTGAAAAAATCTTGAGAGAACTCGTCAGCGCTAACATTAGACAACAGAAACGAAGAAATGCGATAGAGTCATAATTTCAAGACTTTTTAAAGATGATCTTAATCTTTTTTCAAAAGTTTCGAATTATTCTTTATTTCAGACGATGTGGCTTGTTCTCTTGTATTCGATTTTTCGCTAGTTGCTAGTGAAACGATCATTGATGACTTTGATGAGAGGACTGGTTCTGTCTCAACAAAAGTTTTTTCGGCTAACCGCAGAAATTACAGAATTGAAAGAGCTAAGCTGGAATATACAAGTGACTCTCATGCAAATTCATCTATAGCTCTTCATTCACTCACGGTAAAAAAGAAAAAGGTGACTCTTGCAAAGAAACAAAAGGAAAGCAAAACACATTTGATTACTCATGTGTCGCATGTATTTTTGGTTATATTCTCTCTTCTTTTCACTTTCTCTTTACCTTTTTCTATAAGTAATCGACGGAAGTAAGTGAAATACGTGGTTTGCACGCAGTATTACTTTTTCTTTTAAGAAAAAAAAATAGTAGGAATAAACCAAAACTACGACCAAACAACCATCACTTCTAGGTGATGTAAGTACTGTAACATTTTATTGAAGATGACTTGATAAATATATTGAAATATCGTAGTGCAAAAAAGTTTTGCATTAGCCATATCGACTACGTGCACAGGGTGGTCCGTAAGAAAGATAGCAAAGAATTTTTTCTCGATTTCTATCCTATGCGTGTTCCGCTAAGTCTTATATTTATACCACATGTACTAAGTGATATAAGTCAAAGATGCAGGATATGAATAATATCTAGATATAATTTGTTCAGAAGCATACAAATACAGGATAACCGAAAAAGGAGACCTGTTTTGACAGTTACAGTTTTTCTGTCCTAACATTTGTACATCTATATTATTTTGTCTCCTTTTTGTAAAATATATAATTATATGCAATGTTGATTCATCGTTACTCTTCGTAATTTGTAGATTCTCTTCTCTACCTCCGTGTGAGTTCTTTACCAATATGGCATTTTACCGTTCTTGTTGTCTATTTTCTATCCTTTTTGTCACCATTGTCTTATGAGGAGCAGACAGAAGAAGAGACACGCTTGGAGATATGCAGATGAAAAAAATGCACGGTCTTACAGAAAAGCATAAACAAGCATACTTGCTTTGTGCCCCAATATCCGGTACAGGAATTTCTTGGTGACCGTGTAGACGGAAATATTTTTTCGAATTTTTGTCTTTTATTTGTTGAGCTTCATCACGCTGATGTTAGTATTAACTGATAGAAGATATTGAGACAATCAAAATATGATATAAAGGTAAAAACAACTCATTAGTTTCTATGAGCTAGTCATCAGCCAGATATGACAGATCTACTAACTCCTTGGTGGTTCTGATACCGACCAATTTTAGAACGTTTCAGGTTAATGTTTTCAAAATAGAGGCTATTTTTTATTTCAAATTGTCAAAATGACTTTGAAATTTAGATACTGGAATCCAAAAAATAGATTAAATTGACTGCAACACGCCACTTGGTTATCGCAGTAAAAAATATTAGGCATGCCGCTTGAACAATTACCTGATGAATTATTATTACTTGTCTGCTCCTATCTGAGTTCATTTAATGTTCTCAACGCATTCAATGATCTCAATCATCGACTCAATTGCACAATTAACGATTATCGACAAAATATTGATTTAAGACAGTTGAGTTTGAGTCAATTTCATACATACTGTATTATGCTACGATCAAGCTTTGGCCACAAAGTACGTTCACTAATACTTTCAAATGCAGAGCCAGGTGTCAGACAATTGGCACTGTTTCGTCAATGTATCGGATCATTGGAACAAGTACTACCGAATTTAGATAGTCTTACACTTATTGATCATTACGCTGATGAACTAGATCTTTATATACCTAAACTAGCTCTTCTCAACAAGCTCAAAGAGTTGAAAATTAGTCTTAAAAAAGGGACTAATGATGATACACTACGCGATTTTATTAGCATGAAAATGTGCACCAATTTCGAATATTTTGATCACATTCCAAAGCGACAGAGACGAGAGCTGCCTTCCTTAGAAAAATTGTCCTTGATCGAAACTGGTTTCCTGAATTTACAAGAAATAAATCACTGTACAATGACACATCTAACTGTTGAAATCGAAGACACCGGTGATCTCATTGTGATTCTTGAAAGATTCGATCGTATTGAATACTTAAGCGTCAAGGTGGCAAAATTCGAAGAGCCGCTGATAAAGTAAGTTTCTTCTTTCGTAGAAAGACATAAAATTCAGATATGACTGTAAAGTATGGATTTTATTTTCAGTGATTTCGAATTGATCCGAGATAATGGTTGTCAATCCATCGTTGAGTTTCGCCTCGAAGCAAAGTTACAAATGAAATTATTACCGTTTGCTCTGTTCGAGTTATTACTTCTTAGCATGCCCAATTTAAGACGTTTGTCATGTGAACTTTCATATGATACAATAGACATCAAAGTTGAAGATTCTTCTTATATTGACGTTGAGAAATGGCGAAAAATATGCTCACAACTCACTCAACTGATTGATCTGCAATTTTCAATCAAGTATTGTTTCAAATCACCACAGTATTCGAAAATAATTCTTAAGCAAAATGATCCATGGATTTCTCACAGTAAAAATCGATCAATTGATATCTGTATTTCTCACGACAGCAACAATATTATAGATCATGTAAGCCGTCGTTGTCATTGTATTTTTTCTTACATACCTAGGATACTTTTCAACGCATTGAAGTGAACTAATATTTTCCTAGTAGTATACACAAATTAGTCGGGCATAGTTTTCTACGAATNAGCGATAATCTAATATTTCATTGGGTGTGGATTTACTGAGAGTATCATTTAATACATCATCTGATTCGATAATTGTTATACGTTTGAAATATCTTGATAAATAAGCAGCGGTAGTTATTCCTTCAAGACTGCCTCCAATAATTATAGCATGATCGTATTCAGGAATATTTGAAACACAATAACTTTTTTTACTGTGCTTCTTGTAGACAATGTAGGAAATTATTAACAAAATGATCGGTATTATGAGATAAAACATAATGCTGTCGTTCAGTAGTAGATTTAAATTGAAGTTACTTATACAGATAAGGAATATTATAGTTACCAAGAGCAACAAAATAATGTAGAAAAATGGCTTTCGAGTAACGATTCGCGACTATAGATAAAAGTGATTCTTGTGTTGTTTTTCCGTGATGCATATTAACTATAGCGAGAGAAAATAAAGTAGGCGATCATGTGTTTTATATATGCATGTGTGACTAGTTTATCTGAGTAGCAGAAAAAAAAGGTAATCAAATGTGACCTAAATACCGTTTGATAATGATATTAGCTTAACGAGCTAATAACAATCTAGATGTAAGCACGCATCTGACGTCAGTAATGACAAAAATAAACTTGTTTTGCTCATATGCGTACATGATTGCTGCCTAAGATATTTTTCTATAGTAGTTAAGTATGTAAATTACTTTCTCACAAACAAACTTCTACTGTTAAAAAGTGATTTTATGTCTTCCAAAGACTCATCTTTACAAAACATTTTAAAAAAGCATCAAAGAATAAGAAATTATCGACAGTAAATTAAAAACATTGTTTTGTTCGTGCAGTTCCACCGTTTTACGTAACAAAAATGAATTACATTCCATCGAAAAAAAACAACAGAAATATTGCTCTTTCCTTTTGTTTTGTCAAAAATCAACAAATTTTCACGTCTGCTTGACGTAGTATTGTGGATTAAACTGTAGAAAAAATGATGGTAAGTAAGGTGCGCACAATCCAAAACTTCAGCAAAAACTTTTTGTTTTGCTATCATGAAATAGAGCTCGTTGAGTTACATAGGAAAATATATTTTTTTAACTTTTTCAAAAAGCTTTTTCCATCAATAATTTTGCAAATACTGTGATTTACTGGAATGAGAAAAAATGAGTCCAAATACTGATCCACATGGACTGTTTTTTCTTCTGTTAGAGGTTACATTTTTGGATCGAATTTTTTTCTCTTTCTAATGTACCATTGAATTTAGGGAAATAGTAGAAACTTTGATATATATATATACCAAAGTTTCTATTATTTTCCTAAGTTTAATGGTACATGGGAAAGAGAAAACAAATTCGATCCAAAAATGTAACTTCTTACAGAAGAAAAAACTTTCTTTGTAACATTTTTCTTCGCAAGAGAATGGGCTTACCTGTAAAATTAGCAAGGGATTAACATTAACAACGAATTTAATCGCTAAGTATCCTTATTCAAATGTAACAGACAACGTTGGATGCAATCATACATGTCAAGATGTTCCTATTCTTGCCCTTGTTTGCTTCTGTTGTTGCTGGAGCTCCTCAATGTCCTCCATCAAAGTCATCGATCGAAAATCATCTTCGAGATGCTCATATTCCTGGACTTGTAGCTATTGTTGTCAATACTACCGATATTCTGTACGAGCAAGCATTTGGCTATCACTCGCCTATTTCAACTAACCATCCGATAGATGCATCAAAATCCATCTTTGTTCTTGCCTCGATTTCAAAGACGTTCATCGCCGTTGCAGTCATGCAACTTGTCGAGTCCAATCTTCTCGATCTCGATGCTGACATCAATCAGTATTTGAATTCTTCCATAAGAGTGTATCATCCACTTTATTCAAATATCTCAATTACAATGCGACATTTACTGACACATACAACAGGATTAGGACCGAATCTCAAAGAAGAGCTCGGACACTATTTGCCTGGAGATGATTTTCTGAAAAGAGACCTGGGTCAAACTATTTCCAAGTTCATTAGCAACAGAGCAAACTGGCTAACCGAAGCACCAGGTAAAATGACATATTACTCGAATGTTGGTGCTGCTATGGCTGCTTACATCGTCGAAAGAATATCAGGCTTATCGTTTGAGCAGTATGTTCGAGATAACATACTGAATCAGCTGGGTATTGGACAGAAAGAAGCGGGCTATCGGTTAGCAGATTTTACTGATAGAAAAGACAATTTGATAGAACATTATGTGTACAATGCATCGTGGCTTGGAGAATTGCAACAAATGACACCTCAACTGCACGTCACTCAAGTAAAGTTTCAGTAGATTTAGTCATTTTTTTCTCTCGAGACTTTTCAAAGTTCTTTGAAATGATAAAATTGAATTTGACACGTCTGACTCTAGATTTCAGACTATAGTATTGTGTAATTCATGCAATCAATAGATGTTGATTATCGGTGTTTTTTTATCATAACGAATGTTCTAGGCATCAAATACATCTGATTGGCTCTACGTACCCCATTTCAGCGTGAGTGACTATCCATCTGGTCTCCTGCGCATGTCAGCTCGTTCCTTATCAATCTTTCTTCGCTCGTTTCTTAACGGTTTTGTTCCGTCAGTTCTTCGAAATCGTTCATCGACACACGAAATGGTCCGTATTAATCGACATCAAAATGAAAATCAGGAATCCTCTGTTCAATTCGGTTTATTATGGCATTGGCAAACTTTGAACAATCGACGACTAATTGGACATAGAGGATCGATGATAGGAGTCACACATGGAATGATGGCGAATGAAAAGAGAGATCTGGGTGTTATTGTGCTCACAAATGGAGATGTCACGAAGTTTGATAATATGGCAAAAAAAGTATATGAGACAACAATGAACATTATCACATATATGTTTGACTGTTTCGATAAATAAACATGAATTGACGAATAGTATCAACAAATGAGTGAAACTTCAAACTATCCACAGAAAAAAGCATTTAGCAATTGGTGCTTGGAGACTATAAGTTATGAAAAGCAGGATCTAGTAATATTATCGATAAGAGCATATATTATTCATTTTATTGAGTTTAAAGAGAGAAATTCATCGAAATGAACTACTCAAGCAAAATCTCATCATCAGTGAACTTTTCTCGATGTCCATTCTAAAAACAAAGAGATACTTCAAAATTACAGCAGATAAAGCGATGCCCAATTGTATCAGATGTGAATCGTGTGATTGTTCACAGAGAAACATTAATACGCTTATTGCATGGATTGAATCTATCATATGAACTCGACAGAATGATGGGATAAAGTTCGAAGATATGATCATGTAAGATTTTGTTGAGTTAGAAGGAGAAAAGTTTGAGGAAATAATCAAAAAAAGTTAGATATATCCTTTGTCTTCGATAAGAAGAATCAATAATATTTTTTAAATAAATTATCAATGATCAGGCCTCTTCAATATAAGAGAGGTAAATAATAACGGTGAAAGATGCAGCATCGACCCACAAAATAAAGTACTCTAAAATCATGATCCATGAAGAAAGATTCCGAGCTCATTGAAAAACATTATAAAAATACAAGAAGCAAAAAGGTTAATAATATTGATCTTAATGTTTTTGACGCATTCACTATATTTTATAATAGAGTTTGACAATCTATCTCAACTTGTATTCTGTGATAGCCACTGATTTTATCACCTCTCTTATTCATTTTCAATGTCTTGAAAGAACATTTTTTCCCAAGTTTCAATATTGATTATAATTAATATTCTATTTTCATTGAATTTTTGTTTCATGTTTATACCGTAATTAAACAAGTTTTTTTTTTTTAAATTTTATTAAAAAAACAAATAACACAAACAAAAACAAATCTTTCTTATTATGAAGTACTAGCAGTTCTTTTGGAATTATCTGAACTTGATTCTTTATGTTTACGTCTTTTCGGAAGTGCAAATGCAGGCGGATTAACAATTGTTTTCTGATTAGTTATCATTGATGGTTGTATTTTTGTTAAATTTTTTAATACTGTTGGCAAGGTTTCATTAAGTAATTGATTTTCATTTGCTTTAAAATGTGATTTTTTCCATGCTTCTCGAAGTTCATGAAGAATTACTTTATAATTTGGTCCTTGTTTAATACCTTTTAAAGCAAGCATTCCAGCAGATACTGGAAAATTTGGTATTGTCCAATCAATTAATTGTTGAATTTCATTTAGATAATATTGATATTTAAGTAATTCAATAATTTTTTCTTTTATATTTGGATCAAATAAATATAAATCAATAAGTAAATCTTTATATGATTTAAGTGGATCAATTGATGATGAATCAAGAATAGATATTGAATCACGATATGTCACTAATAATTGAGATAAACGACGACAATCATTGGAATATTTCATACGTTGTTCAAATTTTGATAACTAAATTAGAAACAAAAAAAAAACAATTTTATAAAAGAAGTTTTCCTTGACTTATTTACTTCATCCATATTATGAAAAAGTTTTGTTAGAATTGTAAGAGCATGTGGATTATATTGATGACATTTTCTCCAATGATCTTCTAATTGATTTAAATCAACATTCGAAGGAATACCTATGATGAAAATTTAAAATAATAAATTATTGAAATAAAAAAAACAAAAAGAAGAAATCATACCAAGATATTGACCAATATCCTGTTCAAGCATTACTTTTAATACTGGACCTGCATTACGTCCTTCAGCAATACGTTTTAGTTCAATCCATAGACGTTCACCTGAAATATCTAAATAATAAAAAAAAACAACAACTATGTACTCTCTTATAAATTAATTTTTTTTTGTATACTTTGTAAACCACTAGTATTTTCTCTTATTGCTTTTAATGTTTCTTTATCATGTTGTGCATCATCATTTGCAAGACGTCCAAAAAAACTTTTTAATAAAAATATTTAATTCAAAAAAAAAAAAAAAAAACAGAATTCATTATTTAATAATTACCGAAAATATCTGAGAATACGAAGATAATCTTCACGAATACGTTCAATAGGATCACCAACAAAACAAATACGACGATGTTTGAGATCATCAATTCCATTAAAATAATCATATACAGTTCCTTCCAAATCTAAATAATTAAATTTAGTTTACTAGATGTATTTCTTCTTAGATTTATTTTGTAAATAAGACTCTCAAAAACAAAACAAAGTAATCATTCAATATTTTTTTTTAATGAAACAAGACATGATTTGCACTGTTTTATATTAAGAGGATTTCATTTTCGGACTTTCTCATGAATGAACAGGCGGAAAATTATCAAAACACATAGATTTTCATAAGTAGAGCAAAATTTGTCCTACACTCAAAATTCCCAGATGTTTCTTTCAAGAAGAGCTATGGGTCAGAAGTTCCCTTGCAAAACTCCATTACTTCATTTTTTCGAGCTGTAATTTTTTTAATAACAAGAATCAAATCGAGATGCGTGTTATTTTTTCTTTAAGAAATATTGTTCCTAGAGCTCAAGAGAAACAAAATACTAGAAGCACCGTCAAAGGATGTATTTTTTTCAATGGTAATAATATTTCGACGGCTGCAGAATTTCGTAGAAACAACATTTTGAAGAGAAAAATAAGCATGCACTTCAACTTGACTAAAGTTCTCATAGAAGAAAAAACTTTGAGTTCAATCGAGTGACTAAAAACTGATAGTATTTATCGGTGTCAAATATACATGATCTATGTTCTAAGCATCTTTGGAATGAAAGATAATCATTATTATTACAAGGATTTCATGTTCGGAGTGTGGAATATTTCCTTAAACAAAATTTATTTAAAAATTAAACTAACCAAGAAATAAAGCATTGATTGTAAGATCTCTTCGACCAGCATCTAATTGCCAATCTTGAGTATATTGTACAACAGCATGTCTTCCATCCGTAACAACATCAACTCTTAATGTTGTTACTTCAAAATTTTCTTTATCATCAATACGAGCTGTTATTGTTCCATGTTTTTCACCATTTAAATTAATCATTCGTATATTTGCATCGGTTAACATTTGTTTAACTTGTTCAGGTGTTGCTGTTGTAGCAAAATCAACATCATGTGGATTAATACCCATTAATATATCACGTACGGCACCACCAGCTACACGTAATTCATGTTTATTTGCTTTAAATAATTCAGCTAATTTCATTAAACCTGGTGTTAATAATATTCGATATTCTGGTGTATCAATCTTTTGTGTAATTAACATTTTTGATTGTGCACGATAACGAACTACTGTTGGTGTACGAGAATAACATTTTACTAAAGAAAATATATTTGGCAAAATAGGCTTGAGTAAAAACAAGCGATTATAATGAAAACATAATACCATCTAGAAAAGAAACCATATATATATATATATACAACCATTAGTTTGTCACTTTATTATTATAGTTAATTAAAAAGAATATAATGAAAAGTAGTAATTTATTTATACGACAAAAATCCTTTTAAAATTTCACTTTTTTAAGATGATTTAAGAGAAAAATTGTTTATTAAATTAAATCAATATTTGTATTAAAACTTTTCATTTTAATTTTTTTTTTCAAAATTTTACTGATGCCAAAAAGAAAATATTCCAATTATAAATGATTGGCAAGTCAAACCACTCATTCTTAAAGCACTTTATTTTTGTCTACAAACACACGCAAACACATTCATCAAGCAATATCGACATTGATTTGGATTCTTATTTCACTACAACAATAAAGCTTATCGTTGCTGTCAATTGTTGTTATAGTTTTAACAAGCAAATATATGAATAAAATATGTCGGTTTTTTTTTTCATTCCTTCATTTTCTATATATTAATCGTTTGAAATACATCAATGGTATTTTTATTTTTTAAGCAAAATTAAAAGACTAAAAGTGATGTTAGTAAAAAATCCCAGGACAAATCCATCAGAACAATTGAAACGTATTGAACAAATATCTCGACGAACACGTCATCATCAAATATATTTAAATAAAATGTATGATGAAAAATTACATCAAAATTTAAATAATTTGTATGATGAATATGAACGAACTTGTAAACGTTTAAAAATAGATCAAAAACTTGAACGACAACGAAAACAACTACTTGATATTACTATTAATCATATTGCACATGAACGACAACATCATTCATTATCAACAAACACAACGCAAATCGAACAAAAAAAACCTCGAATACTTCTGAATGACAATGGTATAGAAAACTACACTTATAATCCGAATCAATAGTATTCATTACGATAAGACTAGAGATAAATGAAACCATTGTAACAAAAAAAAAATCTGTTAGCACAAACTCTGTCGGATTAGAATGTGAAACACTATGTAGCAGATCATAGGGAAATTGTTTTATTCTATATTTTGTTTTTTCGGACATATATTTCTTCATTAGCCTTTTACTGAATTCTCAGAAAGTAATTCACATATATGATAACGAAACGTTATTTATGTACGATTTGTGATCGTATATTAACAACATCTGTCATGAGTGAAGGTAATTGCAAATTTCTACCCTATATATAGATCAACACTCGAGAGAAAGTACTGAGACTAGGATCGTGAACAAAAAGAAAATTTGGTCCTACACATCTGTAGTAACGATGGATTTTTAGGAATTATTCAGTACAACGATAGAATTAAAAGGATTCTATTTGTGAATCCCTCTGATTATTTTTACATTCCCTAGACATAAAAAAAAAACTTTTCTAATTGTCTCCATGAACATTCTAGTTTCCATTTCATACAGATATTTACTTTCGACATTAGAATATCATCTCTATATTTTTAGGAACTATACAACATCGTCCATCATCACCCATGACACCACCTTCTACAGGAATCCCTTGTCGTTTTTTTTCTCAACAATGTCAATTGTATCCATGTAAACCAGTCTACCAATATACAAGTTTCATTAAAAAAGAACATGATCAAACATTACGACAACGAAATCCATTGAATGAAAATTTGGATAGTAACTCTTTTTCATCAGATCTTCAAGAGTTATTTACAAATATACAAGATAAAACATATCAATCAAATAGTCGACAATTAGCATTAACAATACATCATCAATATCATCTAGCTAATCGACATGATTCTATAAAACGTTCAAAGACATCTCTCGATGAGCAAAGTCGTTTATTACATGAACGGTTAACAGAGAAGAAAAATATTGGTTATACGAAAAACACTCAACATGATTTAAAACAAGCTATTCAACGTCATCTAAGAATTTCTGCTAAATTTTGCGCATAAAAAAATGAAGAAAAAAAAAAGACCATAAAAAGACGATTTATTTTTTTAAACATCTGCAAATTCAACTTCATTTGATGTATTTTTGTTACTTTGCTCTTTCGATGCCACTGATGCCATAACACTTTTTACAATATCTTCACTCATCAACATACTACTATTCCATGTACTCTATAAAAAATAATCAATAAAAAACTTATTGTATAAAAGAATATTTTAATCTATTGACATACTATAAAATTAAAATTATCATCTATTGTATGATCACGAGCATAGTTTAAATTTATTTTTGAACCTTGTACAGCTACAGGACTCTTACGAGCAATTACACTTGCTAAATCTATAGCTGCATCAAGTACAGCTTCACGAGTATCAAATACACGACTAAAAAGTAAAATAAAATATAGTTTTTATTTTTCATTCTAAGACAAAATCGTTCAGTATGATCAAAAGACAACATTTTATGAGATTCTCTGCTAGTTTACTTTTTTTTTTTTTTTTATTCAAAATGTAAAGTAGTCTAGTGAATAATTTTCAGTTCAATCAATTGGCGCTATACGAAAATACTTGTAAAATTACGAACGATAGATGAAATACTGAACAATAACAGAACAGCATACCTAAGAAATCCAATTTGTTGTGCTTCATTAGTATCAAATGTTCGTGATGTAAAAACAAGTTCACGAAAAAGACTATGATTTGTAATGAATTTAGGTAAAATTTGTAGAGTACCTACATCAGCTGCTAAACCCATATCAACTTCCTATAAAAACAAAGACTAATACAATTTAATATTCCATCTATGAAAATATGAATACTTTAATAGAAAATTTTGTTTCACGTGAACTATAACGAATATCACAACAAGCTGATAGATCAACACCAGCACCTATACAATGACCATGAATAGCAGCTATTACTGGTTTTTCACACTAGAAATCCAAAATTGATATCAAAATAAAAGAATATTTTATTTTATTCACTTTATCAACTGCTCTTAAGCAGTCTTGTACTCGTTGTATGATACGTCGAAGATATAATGCTTTACGTCCTGTATCATCAATTTGACCAAGTTCACTAACAGCCATAACTGTTAAATATTTAATATCAATACCTTGAAAATTCTTAAATTAAAATTCTGAATTAATGAAATAAATAAAAAACATTTACCAGAACTAAATGCTTTGCCAGCACCAGTTAATACAGCAGCTCGACATGTCTTATCAATGCTTAATTGTTCAAAACATGTTTTCAAATCACTTCAAATAAATAATCTTGTTTTATTATGAATATATAAATGTAAAAAGAAAAAACAAATGAAATTTTATTTCCTACTCGAATAATTGTTTATTCATAGCATTAAGTTTTGTTGGTCGATTTAATTCAACAACAGTTACATGTGGTTTCGGTTGACTTAATTTTAATGTTTCATATGTAGGTAACGATGACATAGATCGATAGATCAATCGAAACATTGGCTGATCTAAAGAAAAGACTTTTTGAAGGAGAGAACAAAAGATAAAAGCATCTTACTTGAGTATATTCGAAGCATTTTTATTCTACAATGAGTCTTGACTTTTTCAAACTATCTATAGTAAAACGAGTCACAATGACTCTAATGTATATATGATTAAATGCAAAATTATCATTGGACAAAACTATATGTAATTATATAAGTAGACAATAAATGAAGAGATGGCACTGGGTGTCAGTACATTTGAGAATCTGTTTCAAAGTTTTTAAATATAATATGATGTCAATTCAATGTATATCGATAATCATAAGATATGATGAATAGAATAACATAGATGATGGTAATATGTAGAAATCATCTCGAGTGAGAGGTCAAAAACAATGAGATTTGTTATCAATATTGAAATATCCTTATCGAAAGAAAAAAACTGCTTGTGATCAAGATTCATCATGATTTATTTGTAGTCAAAATAGAAGAACAAACGATTCACGTTTAGATATGTTCATTGTTCAGTTGTTTCAACGTACTCATAGTGAAAATATTTGACTTATGTTTATTTTTAGAATGTGTTGTGCTGCTCTCGTTCAAAGGATGATAGTGACATGTTTGTTTATATGCATTGTATGTTATTTTTATTATAAGTAGTACATGAACGATCAGAGTTTTTTTTCCGATTCATATGTGACGCATTAAATGTTCCAGATAATGTATGAGATTCTGAATGTTAATATGACTATGATCGTGATTCTGATGATCACGCAATGCACTACTGTCAGAGTAGTGAAAAACAGTACTTCGAAAGATACTGTAATCTACATATACTTTATGACGACCGTATATCTTCGCATTTTTTATAAGTACGATGATTTGTAGAAAGAAAAGGCTCATATACCATCTTCATTTATGGAGGTTGTGCAGACTCTCAGTTTTGTCTTTTATTCCTCCATATTGGATTCTATTGATCCCTCTGTGGTCACGGAGATGTACCATTACAGTATTGATCTATGTAAATCAAGAGAATATGATGCAACCAGGGTGTTAACGCATGTATTCGGATTCCACATATGATACTATATCAAAGCACAGAACTTTATTAAATTTTGCTCATTTTTGTTGATGTATCAATATTTTTAAAAGCAAGCATAGACATTTGTCGATGACTTTCTTATTCCAACATCTGTTTGTAAGGAATAAAAATCAAAGAAAAACATGTTTAGCATCATTCATAATCAAAAAGTTGGCAATTATTTTAGAAGAACTTATAAAGCATTCTGACAAATCTGATTGGACGATACTATGAAATTTTCGTTATTAATATTGTTTTTAGTGGAAAAACATTCTTCGTTCTGTTAAATTACTTTTCTGAAAACTTTCACTGTTGATCTCTTAGGATGTATATGTAAGTGTCTATTTTTCCATGCACTCCGATCCACACACGTACCCTCCTATTTTGAAAAAGGAGCCCATACCGATCGACAATATATACTGAACTTTTGTATATCAATGCATAATAAAAATGAATGAACTTGTTTCAAGTTTTCAAAATATTGCAGTATCATTGCAGCGCCAAACACACACATTCAGAGTAATCAACTGACATCAAATCTGTGTGCTTTCACATTTAAAGCGTTTACTTTTATGGACACTTCCAACATTGAACTTGCCAGGCATGACAATAGAATTTCAAAGACATATTGCCCAGTCCAATTACAAAGGATATCGTATGTCGCGTGAATATTTCCAGCTGTCTCATAAAGTTATCAGTCATCGAAAATTCAGATTCTTTCAACAAAAGAGTAAGTAACTGAATCCTCAGTCATTCCATGCTCACTGTCATATTCATTATGATCTGACTCAAATAAGCAAACCATCATCTACCCATTTGAAAGAACCAAAACATCAGTTTCAACATTGAACACCAGCAACAAGATGCCAAGATTGAAATTGCACATTATTCCACCCTCACCAATACATTTCCATCGCCTCTTGACCCGCCTAACTAATCACGGATAATCGAATAGCATACCGTTTCCCTACTCTAGAGTTAGATGCATAGTTCAGTTCGAAAAAAATCCGATCGTATTTCATACGCATTTCACAATAGCTAAACATCTACTTTGTACTTGATCAGAATACAATAGATCTACATATATGCTACCCAGGCAGACAATGAACGGTCAAAACTGCGTTTTAACGCGTCTATCAAGCGTTTATACCGTTTAAACCCATTTAAACGTGTTTACCATTGAATTTTTCCGTTTGAAATCGTTTTTACAGTTTATTTTCAAGCAAACGTGACAAAAATCGTTAAAAACGCCCCAATTTCGCATTTTTACCGAAAAAACACGTTTTAACAACACTTCCGTNGAATAGAATAAGTAATGACAAATGGCATCGATTGGTCAACAATAGCTATTAGAAAATCTACTTATATCTATAATTTGCATCAGTGGAACGATAGTCAAGCGATTGAAGTATGTGATAGAACATATGGTATACAAACTAAAGGTCGAGTACATAGATTAAAATGGGTATGGAATGATCCATGCGAATGTGGTTGTATTGTTGGTGAATCAAGGCAATACAAAGGTCAAAATGGGGCTATCCAACATGTTATTCAGGATTATGTAATCAATGTGGGGCAAGTTGTTTTAATCACAACCGACCAAATTCAGCAATGGAGATAATGAAAATTGATTTATAAATAATTTGTTTTATTGAGAATACTCATTTGATTTTTGTGATGAATTTTTCAAACGAAGTTATCCTTTTCTTTTTCTAATAATGATTAAATTAATAAATACACACATCGTGTCCATTAAATTAAATCCTCTTTTGAGCTGATGTTGATATTATTTAACTGACTGTTATCAATGATTTTTTCTATTAACATGAAAGATTCAAAATATATCTTCATCCTTCCTAGCATTTTAATCTAAACATAGTTCTTGCAATCTTTGGGATTCATTGAAGTTAACCATGATCCACTCTTCAATATCGATCAATTTTATTTTGACAAATATTTCGTTGTATTTTTCTGCACGTCAAGTATAAAAGGACGACATAAACACATAAACGTAAGGACTAAAAACAAGAAAGAAAAAAGCACGTACTTTACTCGATAGGTAAGTAGTAATGAAAATGACACAGTAAATACTCATGAAAGAAAAAATCATTTTTTTAAAAGGGTACAAATGATGTCGTTTTACGGATTTCTGAAGAAGTTGGTTTTATTCGTTTTATAATTGTGGCTATTACAGTTCTTCTACGATATGGTTCAACAAATCATCAATATCTTTTAATGCGTCTAATACATTCCACGTTATCATTGAAACATTGTTTGCTATCTGATCAAGCTCGACCGACACTTAGTGTAGACTTTCGTGCCTTTAAAGAAATATTGCGAATGAAACCGATACCAGAAATTGATCCATTACGAGATCCACTTTCTATTATCAAAGCAACACGTTCAAGTGTTTCACTCGCTACTGCAATTCCTAAACCATCACACTGTCAAGTTACTAAACAAGTGTTCGAGCATGATGGACATACACTAGATGCCTTTTGGGTTGATCATCATCAAAAAAACTTACAGAATGAATTCAATAAAATAGTACTCTACTTTCATGGTGCAGGATATATGTTAGATGATATTCATGGTAAGTTAATTACTATGTTCACACAAAGAGATAATTTGTTAAATAATGCTTATTACATTATACAAAAATCTCAAACAGGAACTTATGAGGATAATTGAAGCATATTAGCATCTAGAAGATTGATTTATACTTTGATAGATTATAGTGGATTTGAATGTTAGTTATCTCAGCTTTTCAATGCTACCATGTTTCATGTGGAATATCGACTTATTCCTGAGTATCAATTCCCCGCAGCTGTTGATGATGCAGTTGCAATATATCGTGCTCTTCTTCGCCTTAATATTTTCCCATCTCAAATGTTTATTATGGGTGATTCAGCTGGTGGTGGTCTTGCTCTGCTAACCGTTCAAGCTATAATTGCTCGTCAATTACCGGTACCTCGTGGTGCTATTACCCTCTCTGCCCAGACTGATCTTTCACTATCTGGAGAAAGTTATACACGTAATCGTCTTACGGATGTAATGCTCAGCATTAACCCCACCAAGTGGATGGTTAATATACTAATGGGCACTAATCATTCTGAATTATCGCTGGATAGTCCTTTTTTTAGTCCTCTTTTTTATACATTTGAAGGATTTCCACCGATGTATATTAATGTAGGCACAGCTGAGATAACAGAAGACGATTCCAAAAGACTTTTAAAAAAGGTTCAAGATGTCGGTGTGGATGTAACATTTGAAGAAGGTTTACATTTTATGCATATTTATCCAATATTTTTTCTCTATTATCCCAAAGCACGAAATACACTTAATAATATAAACAAATGGATTCAAACAATCTAATTAAAAGTCAAACGAACACGTAAGTAAAGTTAGCACCAGATTCGAGTATTTCTTGTCCCGCTTCGCTTTCTTGTCTGTGTTAACTCTCTAACCACTTGTGGTAGGTGCAGAATTTATGCTCTATTGAATGGTACAAGTTTCAAGGAGGATCATTGAGTAAAAACTACGACTTTTCCCCGAAATACTGTCCTTTTCCCTCTGTAACAACAACAAATATCCTGTATTTCTTGTCCGGATTCGCTTTACGACTTGTGTTAACTTTCTAATTGAATGTGTTAAATGCAGAATTTAATTCTCTATCTGATTCTGCTGTTTTCATGTCGTGGTATTCAGCATAAACGGAGAGTTATACCAGAAATACCTCACCCACCACCACTTCCAGAGTGTAAGCCTTGTCTGGATTGGCTGTACAAGCTGTGTTTACTTTTTAATGGATTGAGTGGTAGGAGAAAGTTGATTTACTGTGGAAGGGTATAATATTATAAGGAAGAACGGACGAAAAATATCGCTGTTGCTGAACATGTTGAAACTTGCCGCCTAGGTTTGGAAGGAAGCTCTCGCTGGTTTGTTCCAACGTTGTTCATTATCTGTCGAAAGGGAAACGGTAGGTGAAAATTTCGTTTTATGTATTGGTGGGTATTGAAAAAGACATTGTTTGGTGAAGGATAGTTTACTGAGTTTTTACCAGCGCTTCTGCGCAGAGCAATAATTGTATCCTCGTTTTGTAGATTTTACTATTGAAAGCTTCATTTTCAGTCTATTAATGTCCGGGCTTATTAGTTCATTCGTAACATATTGATCTGGTGACGGAGTGTTTCAGTAGTACAAGTACTGGCCGTCTATAGAATCTTCTTCCCTCATGCGACCCACCGATGGTTAGACGCTATGCAGAATATCAATGAAATGGTTGACATGTGCATAGCTTTTGTAGACTTTGTAATTTACTAGAGCTTCTCGCATATTATTGATGGATTTCATTCGCCTTTGTGTTTTAAGGTGTTGACCACGTTTCATGAAGGTCAACAGTTCTGATTTCGGTAAGCTTTGAGAATCACATAATAATGCAGTTTAATACATAACAGAATAAATAGAAAAATCACACAGTTCCAATGAAGAGCATAATAAACAAAGTACGTAACATTGGAAATGTTACTCCCACTTCCATGTTGCTATGCATTCATTGCAAAAGATATAACGGCTCTGCCTATACAGACTCGCCTTCTTCCAATTCTTCTTTCCAGGAACACCGAGCATAAAATTTCATGAGGAAAGTTAGCCGTTAAACCAAGTGTCGGAACCAGTAACTGGGGTTCAACCATCCAGTTTTGTCCTACGGCTCTCTCTGGAAATGGTACATTGGATAGAGAATAAAATTTCGTATTCACCATTCCTGATTAGGAAGATGACACAAATTATGAGACCAATCCGGACAATGATTATACTCAAGATATGGTCCTGGACCCGCTATTTGGGGTATAGCCCCGTATTTTTGGTGGATAACACCACTTTCAAATAGTGCCATTGGATAGAGAATTAAATTCTGCATCTAACGCACTTAATTAGAAAGTTAACACAAGTCGAAGAGCGAATCCGGACAAGAGATACAGGATATTTGTTGTTGTTACACAGGGAAAATGACAGTATTTCCGGGAAAAGTCGTAGTTTTTGCCCGATGACTCCCGTTGAAACTTGTACCATTCGATAGAGCATAAAATTCTGCACCTAACACAAGTGGTTAGAGAGTTAACACAGATAAGAAAGCGAATCGGGACAAGAAATACTCGAATCTGCTGCTAACTTTACTTACGTGTTTTAACATGGAATAGGGAGCTTAGTTAAAATAGTAGTACACGTCTCGCTTACTAAAAGTGGTTGCTATCTTAATGAGCATGAAGAAAACTTGCACAAACCAGAGTCATCACTCAATCGATCAAAAAATGTCTTGTGTAGGAAATAAATAAGTGTAAGTCGCAACTACAAAGTTTTTCAGCTGTGCTTGTGCTCAGTGTTCCACCATATGGATGACACGTTTCATCGATATTCTTCGAATCGATTTTAATCTAGCTCATCGTTTAGAACCTATTCAGTTTCGACCACTTGGCACCAAAAGATCCGTTACTAGTTAGATGTGGACGTATCTCACGCACTCACATGTATGCCCTTACAAGCCAATTAGAAATATTAACAATATTT
>CAJNSZ010000780.1:18340-44324 GCA_905329745.1 Rotaria sp. Silwood2 | reverse complement strand
TATCTAGGCCCTATTGCCATGGCCTACATCATTGCCGTGCTTAGCCGTGCACTATACAGTCATATACACCACCATAGCACACCAACTAGGTACCAATCTGTTTTTGGAAGGCCTTCTCTTCCTAATTGTTTGGACAAGTACTCTTCATGTTCGGGTCGATTTTAGGGTTATTGTGGACGATCTATCAAATGATGGGTAGATGTACGAGTTCCCTCCTTGATCACCATGGTGAAATAAAATATTGCACTTTCACTGATCAACTAAATGGACCAATCAGATTTCAGTGGGGGTTTTCTTCGTTATTGTTAGGACAAGTACTAGTCATGTTCGGGCCGATTTTAGGGTTATCGAGGGCGCTCTATCGAATGATGGGTATATGTGTGGACCTCCGGCTTTGAGCTCACCAAGAAACAGAATTCGATGATTCGATCGGTGAAATGAAGTTGAGCGATGAAATTGTGGGAGTCGTTCTCTTCCTCATTTCGAGACCATGTTTGTGTTACGTTTTAGCCGTTTCTGAAGTCTCGGAGATGCTCTTATAAAGAACCTACACATCGAATTGCTCGGGTTTTCTTATAACTTTGAAGTGTTATCTGACCATCTGATTTGTGAGTTGAGATGGATTGATAATCTGGTACATCATTCTCGCTTAGTTAATGGTCGAAAAGAATGACTGTTTGGGGAGGTTGTTTTGGGTTAGGTGTATTATTGGATAAACGGTTGTTGACAATCGGTGGATACGTTATTCGATAACATCTAGCGTGTACGGCACATTACAATGGTTTATGGTATGCTTGTTTACAGCTCCTGTGTTGCTACCATGCTCGCCAACGACCATTGTTCATAGTCATTGTTTCCGCTCGTTGTAATGCGGCGTAACCTGTCATTAACTATTGGCAGAAGGAAGTGCCGTAAACTGCTCATGAATACGTCGTCTTGCGTTGGCTCACAAGGAGCGTATATGGGTTCCGTTTCGTTACATTAGCCGTTTACGACCGACTTTTACGGGTGTCATGTACACTGAATGTAATTTTCTGGGAGGCATCGTTTACAATTGTTGTAAAGGTCTGGCGGAAACGGTCACTGTTATCCGCCATAATTAGTTGGCGCTTGGCCATGTACAGCCGAGCATAATTGACCTGGATATTGACCATTTACTTAATGTTGGCCCTCGATGATACAGATGATTCACCTATTGCTGGTGATAGTACGCGTGTGAAAATATTGGGAGAAGGAATAAATGCGTATGTCTTGGAAAATTCTAGTCTAGAAAGCGTTGGTTGGGTAACAGTAAAAGTTGCGGGTGTGGGTGGATGATTGGTGTGGATAAAGCAACGAATCAAAGCCACACTCAAACGTACACCCACATCCAAAATGTGCTTTTCTTATTTCAGTGAGCTCTAAACATTATCAATTTATCTCTCGACACTCGGTTAACTAGTATCTGAAGTCGATAGATAAACCTGACATTATCTGTATGATCATCTGATTGTGCCATATCCTGATCTTTTTCTCTGGCTTATGCATTATGTATTTGTACAGACAGCTCTTCAATATTCCCTTCTTATACCTCCAATGTCCGCTAATAAGCTTTTTTGTGTCGATGAGTGTTCTCTAGTAAAGTATTATAGCAAACAGCGGAACGTTCTTAGCCAAACGAATAAATAAGAGATTTTCGATGGTATTCATTATGGCATATGCTTTCAAGCGAAGCAGAGCGACCCTGTCATCGCTTACTAAAATTTGAACAGTCTCTCTGCGAGAATTGATAAAGCTTAAGGCATCTTGCGAGACTATCATTGATGTCGTGCAATGGAATGGAGCGTTTAGCTAACCAACGAAACCATGATCGGCTTTCTAGAATATCAAAACATTTCGTATTTGTTATGCGAAGCTACTGACAATTTTGCAAGTCTTACATAATGGTTTCATATACATTGTACGAAACCTATAATCGTTCCGTATATACCATACGAAACCGCCGTTAGTGTCGTAAGAGGTAAAATGGTTTCGTATAACTTGTACCGAACTGTTGGTGGTTTCGCAAGCTGTATTATAGTTCCGTATACATTATACGATACTACTGATAGTTCCGTAGCATATATAAAGGTTCCGAATATGAAACGAGAAACCATCCTTAGTTCCGCAAGCAGTAAAATGGTTCGGTACAAATTGTACAGAACTATTGAGGGTTCGTAACCTTTATTATGGTTCTATATGCAATATACGAAACCATTGATGGTTTTGTAAAGCATCTACAGGTTCCGTATACGTGACACGAAACCATCGATGGTTTCGTGAATGATGCAATGGTTCGGCATATCTTTTACGGAACCGTGCATAGTTTCGTAAATATTGCAAAGGTTCCAGAGACATTTTACGAAACCATTGATATTTTTGAAACTCCTATAATAGTTTCGTATGTCTTATACGAAACCGTTAAGGGTTTCGTCATTGATCTGAAGGTTCTGTATATATGTAACGAAATCATTAGCAGTTTCGTAGAATATCTGAAGGTTTCGTATTAGTTCTACGAAACTATTCATGGTTGCTTAAGTGCTCTAGTAGTTCCGGAAACGTTAAACGAAACTAGCCATCGTTTCGTAAAAGATGTACCGAGCTATTAGATCATTTACGAAGCTACGAAAAGATTCGTAAAATGCATGCCGAACCTTTTCGTGTTTTGCGAAACTTTTGATAGATTGGTATAAGATACACGGAACCTTTGTTTGTTTTACGAAACTATTAGGGGTTTCGTAAAAGATCAAAAGGTTCAGTATAAGTTGTACGAAACTATTCATAACTTCGTAAACGATGTAATGGTTCGGTATATCTTTTGCGAAACTACAGCTACCCAGGGCGAACAATCGGACACTAAGATCGGACAAGATTCTGCGTCTGATCATATATGATCTTGTACGACTTGGTATGAATCGTACAAAAAATCGTAGTCTTTGAAATCTTACATCAATTCTTATTGTAAGATTCTTGACAGATCTTGTTGTCTTGCCAGATCTTACAGGAATCTTATAGTAAGAATTGATGTAAGATTGCAGAGACTACGGTTTTTTGTCAGATTCTTGTAAGATTTCGTTCATATTACAAGATCTTATAAGATTGGGTACGATCTGACGTCAGATTTTTCGACCTGGGTAGTTTCGTATAGTGCATCCGAAACTATAGGAGCACTTACCGAACTATGAATGGTTTCGTAGAACAAATATAGAGCCTTTAAATGCTCTACGAAACTGTCAACGGTTTCGTACCAAAGATGCGAAACCACCGGAAGTTCAGTAAACAATGCGCAGAACTTCTAGAAGGTTTCGTAGTATAACTTCAAAACCTTCTTCGATTTTTGGAACTTAAAAAGGTTCAGTATGAAGACTACGAAGCCTTTTCCATCCCACGGAACTTAAAATAGTTTCGTAAGTCAGCGCGAAACCTACAAAGTTTGGTAAAATACCTTTTTTTTTACAGTGCGATGTACTGTTAATAGTATGAATTTGATAAGATGAAGTATGTGGGAATAAGTGAGTGAAGTTTTGTGATCCCACTGCACGAAGACTCCTCAGATTTTTTTTGTGCGTGGTGGTAGTGGTTGCGACGAATAGTTATAATAAGGTGTACTTGGTGAAGCAGGTTGCCCAGTCAGAGAAGCGTTGAAAAAAAAGATGATTTTACGCGTAAAAAGCGCACATTTTAACGTTTCATGAAATGTAACTTTTATTGAAAAATAAAGCAACCTTGTTAATAGAAACGTCGGGAAAATTATTCTTTTTCCAAAAATAAACGCTTTTTAACGCCTAGAAAATGTGGGATTTTTACGCGTAAAAACGTCGTTTTTTTTCAACGCTTGTCTGACTAGGTATGCTTTCTAGAAAACCAAGAATTTTGTAAAAAACCAACTTTGAAGTACTTCTGAGTCCTGAAAGTCACTCCATAAGAACGAGCACACCTGAAAACCTATAGATAACAGTTTATTGAGTTTATTCGTCTGTTGTAAAACTAAATATCTGCTTCCCTATTTAAAATTCACCACTGTGTAGGGCGGATAAGACCCTTTGCTGCCCCAAAAAAATTTCGGCTGTTTTGCATTGGAACTATGTCAGGGGATACTCAGAAGTATTCCCAGGCACATAGTTTCGCGAAGTAGCTCGGTCAAGTTTTTCAGGCCTGAGAGCCCTCACAGGATTTCTGAAAAACCTTTTATTTTTGATTTTTTCCAAACCCATTTCATCATATGTAATCGACCACGCTGATCACGAATATCCATATCAAAATTGTCAAAAATGCTCTTGGACGTAGTAGTCTTATATTTACCTCCATTTTCTTGCTTTTTGCAAAAAAGGTATTTCGATGCCTTGCTTTCCTAGGAAGCGCCGAAAAAGCAACATATATAGTGATTCGGATGCACAATTTTGTGCTGGATATGAATATTGAATCTGAAAACTCATTCATATTGGAAATTTTTATGAAAATCGCTAAAAACGGGCTAAAACCGTGGTTTTTGGTGGTATTCACCCNATTGTATTCATAGTTTTAGAATGGGTGAATGATTAATGGAATTATTATTTGCTATCGATATGATTCTTCTGAGACTGACTCTTATGCTACTATCCGTTTGTGATGTTCCTTAACATTTTTAAAATACGTATCATATATTGTTGCTTACCTTGGGTGAGAAAAAACAATACAGATCATATAGATATCATTGCATTCGTATGTTGACAGGACATGATGAAAAAAGTCTTTATTATTCTCTATTTTGATTAGTGACATTTTTGTTTTCGAACAAATATGAAACAAAATATTGTTGTTTTACGAAACAACATTTTCATTTTACTAGTTTATTAATAAAATCTTTTTTTCTTATTCAACGATAAACCGTTGACTATCGCGAATATAAGAAAAAAAGAGGCTTTTAAATGTACATGTTCTTATAGATCATTTTATTGTTTTAATAACATCAGATATCGTAAGGTGGTTGTCGATAATGATGCTCGTTGCTTTCTGTCAATATAACCTGCAACTGAAAAAGCTGATTCAGAAGCAACTGATGTTGTTGATGCACAATTATATCGACGTGCACAAGACGCTAAAATTGGAAGACGAGTTTTATTTTCGTCCCAATATGTTTGAAAATCTTTGCAAGATGTACTTGTGGATATATGTAAACTAAATTCTTGTTTTAAAGTAAATGGTTTTGCTTTTTGTTCTGGTTTTGGTGCAGTTTCAGCATCAGCTGACGACGAACGACATAGCATTCGAAATCGATTAATTGTTGATAATTTCGATGATTTGGATAAATTGATTGATGAAGATGATGATGATGCTCATTGTGGTTGTATATGTTCTGATGAAATGATTGTTGTTGATTTTTTTGAATTAGAAATATCTTTTGTTAAACGCATCAACATTAATTCAGCTTCATTTATTTCTTCAACTGATAAATCTTAAAGTGTGAACGGATCTAGATATGCAGCAATCTACAATAAAGAAATAAAAACATGTTACTCAGTTTAAATGGACTTTTCCCAATTATTTCACACAAAACCAAAACATCACAATCTCATTTTCTAGATGAATCTGAATTAAATTTTGTCAGTATACTTTAGAAAGGTGTTCCTTTTTTATCTTTAAGTGTGCACCATTGATGAAAACCGTTGATAGTCACACATAATGTTACTTTCGACATTTTATACATTGTTTAATGCATGTCTTTCGGAAACTTTGCATACTAAATAAGATAGTGTTCATTTGTCTATACTTACTAATTTAGCACATCGTTGTTCATGTGTAACATTTGTTTTAAAATATAAATTGAATTTATCAAGTAATAAATTTTTTAACCCATTTTCTAAAGGACAATTAGGTTTTTCGTTTGTTAAATGAAAATATAAATTATTGATTGTCCAATAAGTTAATTATAATGTTGGATACTGACGACCAGATAAGCATTTCGTAGCAAAATAGAATGGAGCTAAAACATTGGACAATGATTCTATTAATTTCCATTCAAATTGATTAATTTGCAATGAACGTATTTTTTTAATTTGTTTGATTGTTAAACCAATATGAGATTGAGGCGAATAAATAATGTCATTTACAATCTGTTGACCTGCCCATAAACGGGCCAACATAATAAAAGTAGAATTCTACCTAATGTAAAAGTCATTTATCAGGTCATTTGCTTTGATCTTTTCTTCATTACCATCAGGATTAATTGCTGCATCAAGATCAATTTGTCGTCGTTTTATTTCATTACGAACAAATGTGGTTAATATACTTGATTTATTTATCATTTTTATTAATTTACGAATCTTTTTTAATAAATTGGAAATTTTTTTTAAAATTTATCAGGATTTAATAATAATTGTTGTATTTCTTCTTGTTCTTCCTCGTCTTGTATTCGACTATCTTTTTGTGATTGTGTTAATGTTGTATTATTATCATCATCAGAAGTATCTGAACAACTATCAGTTTCATCTTGATCACCTAATGTTGTTATATAATCAGCATCACCATCATTTTCATTATTTAAATAATTTTCATCGTGATTAACCCATTCGTCGAAAATCACATCGATATCGACAAGACGTGATTTTTCTGTGTCATCATCAGAATCATGAGTATGTTCATTAGGTGCTGTTGTTTTTTATGTTGATGATGATGTTGTTGTTGTTGCTGTTGTTGTTTCACCTTTTTTTACTAAATACAAAATAAATACGAATGCATTTAATAAAATAAACCATTCAAAAGAAGTCAGACGATGATGAAACAAGAAACTGAGAGCATACCAACTATAATATAATAAGAAAAATGGATTCATTCAAATATATTATATGAGTTATATTTCTCGAAGCTCATTGATGTCGAAGTAATCAATATTGAACTACCCTATTTTACTTAAAATATGATCTTGATTTACCTTTTTGATGTTGTTTTTTTCCATAAATCTAAACCAGTTGATATTGCTCTATTAATATTATGAGCATCGCAAGAAAATCTTATTCCAAATTCTTGTGATGATGTTGCAGATTTGATATCACCACCATTATCAGTTGCAATAGAAAAAATTTTTGTTTCAATTTCTAATTTTTTAATTTCATGAAGAATAAATTTTTTTAATCGAGCACTCAAGTGCCGACCTCGAAAAGATCGAATCGAAATAACATCTGAAAATGTTTCATAATGTTCATTATGATAATGAGCAGTAATTACTAAGAAATGATATCGTCGAGAATTCATCCAAAGATCTGTAGTTAAAGATATAAATGGAACTATTTTAAACTTTTCTTTTAAAGAAGATCTTCGTTCTTGGTACATTTTATCTAAATGTTTACGAACGGTTTGTCTGGATGGTCCACGATAACCTGGTTTAATGATATCAAGAAAATGTTGCATGCCAGGATGTCGAAATGTTCCAAATGATAAACCATCTTTTACTATGCATTTAATTGCAGCTGTATCAAGTTTTTTTTTCACATGTGGCAAAATAGACGGTTTCTTTTCAATATTTTCACGTTGTTTTATTTGAGATGGATATAAATAGCAATAAAACCCATGTTTAAATCCAAGATGACTTCTTAAGTTTGTATCCGAAAATGGATTATATTTATATTCCTAAACGAGAGACATGACAAATAGAAAACAAAGTAAAAATTTTTAAAAAATCATAAGAGACTAATTGAATTTTCCTTTATATGACTCTCAAAATACCTCTTTACTTTTTACTGAAAAAGATTAATTAGGTTTGTTCGAACTGTAAAGCTTTTTACTTCCTAGTTTTCAAGTAACAAACAAGAAAAGAATCTTCTTACACGTGAGAAAATGGAGCATTTGACTCTATCAGTACCATTGACAGGTGTAAAATATTCAATTGGTTGCTTTTGTAAGTTTTTATTATTATCGAAATCTTCAACAATAATAGTATCAGCACTAGCACTTGATATATTAAGAGGATTTTGTTCTTCATCTTCATGATTTTCGGATGAACTTGAATTATGAATATCATTAGCATTTGAACATTCCATTTCCATTTGTAAATCAACATTATTTTCTTTTTGTTTTCTTCTTAATTGTGGTGTTCCTTTAGATGATTTTCTTGAACTATGAGAAGCATCTTTTTTTGAAATTCCACCTTGAACGCTAGACCGACGCCGTAGACTTGAAGCTTCCTTTGAATTAATTCGAGATGAACTTCTTCGACCTGATATCAGCATATCCTGATTATCAGATGATGATGATGATGATAATTGATCATTAGTAGTATTATGATTCATTCTTTTTTTTAATATAATTAGTATGTTCGTTGAAATGTGTCTAAGTTGTATTTTAGCTCGTTTACAAATATTTAGATGTATTCGATATCACCCTCTAAAAGTGGACAACGGGTTTTCTGTATGTTTTGTCCTTTCATTAACGAACGCCTGCCATTTACAATCATTAAGCGTATACATTAAGTTTTTATCTGTCTGTCTCTGCTTCTTTCCTTCCTCTCCCTTTCTCCCTCCTCTCTCTTGTTCTCTTTCCTCACTTATCTAAAATGTACCTAATGCACTCGGAAAAAATGATTTCATACTATATTTTTCTCATTTTTTTTCTGATATTGTAATCAATTATGTATTAAATATGTCAGATGAATGTTATAAGCGTTTCTTTATGCATGTATGTGAAACAGGAAATAAAGTTGCTCATATTAAAATACTGTAGTCAAGAAGTTAAGGATGCATATCAAATATAAGAATGACAAAAATTGAAGGTACAAATATATTTATCGCATTGAGCAACATTATATCTATTATCTCTGATAAAGTAAACACTAAAATTTTCATTCAATTTTAAGCTGACTAAGTAACGAAGTGAGTTCGAAGCTAGACTTATGTAACAGGGCTCAGATGAGAAAATAAATACTCTTTTTTGTATGATATACACCGTGGTTGATATCTTATTATAGGGAATCTAAATATTCAAGGCTGTAAGCTTGTTATCTGATGATAAATTTCATCATTCTTCTTCTTTTATGTAATCGGATCCGAAAGAAATTCGAGATATAACATTTATATATGGCTTGCATGGTTGAAAAAAATATTGGAAGAAAATAGTTAGTCAACTAAAGTCAAGCCATCTCCTAAAAGCAAAGTGATTTCGTCATTGAATATTGATACCAGCGCTTCATTTACGTCAATATAAAAAATGATAATTATGTTGCAAAATGAATCAATCAAAAGACTATATTTTGTGCAGAACTTTAGCTGAATTAGAGTCCTAGCCATTTTCACAATAAAATCTAACAATTTTTAGAAAAATAATATAGTTAATTGAAAAGGTGATGAGTAATATTTGATTTTCGTTTCAGTTATTACGAAGGACGCTATTGAAATAACTAACATAGGATTTAGAAAAGCAATTCATTGAAATAAAGAAAGGCATTAGCATATTGTCACTTATTACGTATTAAATTTTGCATTTATTTTTCCAATTGATAAAAATAATCCTATGAAATAACTTTGAATTAATATGTATATATTATTGTTATAACATGATTTATTTATTTTGTTGAAATTTCCAAAGAAATTATTTTTTATTCTTTATTCTTTATAAAATAAAGATAAAGTAAATTTTTACCTTTATTTATAAAGTAAAGATAAATTAACACGCCTAATCGGTATCACATCGTTCAAGTATCAGGAATCTAAATTGTTGAAATAATGGCGACAGAGTCGGCGTCAGAATACGTTCGTTGATGATTGTGTTTAAATTACTGGTCAAAATAAATATTTTGAATTATGGACTACATTGCAATATTTGACACAGATAATCAAAATCTACCCATTCATTTATTGTTAATTGTTAAATTGACCAATTGGTTGGCCAGGTGAAATTTTTCAACCCTCGATATCGAATATTCAAATCAAGATTACGTAGATTAACTTGTGAAAAAATTCTTGTTAAAAGGGTATGGGTGTGAATGTGTCTCTTCCCTTCAAATATACCCACACCCTTGTCAGAATTGTTACATATCGACATGAAATTCCTATGTAATACGAAACAATTTTCAGCTGCTGTTTTGAATAGCTAACTGCGGTGAAAATTCTTCTACTAAAGTGTTTGATACAATTTTCTTAATAAATAATTCAATGAGAACGCATCTCAATAAACCATCGATGCATTATTACAATAAAATAAATGTGGACACCTCCGATTTAAGTCCAAGAGTTATGTGTACTTCAAAAAGTGAATTAGACAGATGAGTCATCCTAGAATGTGTGGACATCAAAATTATCCTGGCAAATCTTTCCTATAAACACTTGACTTCTATTGCCTATTGCTTACCCAATATGACTTGGGCGCGAATACAGCTCAGATTCGAACTCGTCGTCTTGATTTACCCTAAGAAAGTCGTTTTTTTCTATCACTTCATTTCTATTAGTTACCCCTCAACCAATAGGATTTCGAGGTAAGTGCAGTACAGATTCGAGTTCTCCAGCCCAGAAAACCTCAAAGTATCATCTCTGTGATGAGAAGATTGAGCTCTATTTGTGGATCAATTAGAGTGTGGACGAAAACAGAACCAATTTCCGTTTAGTTATCTTTGTAATCGTAGAGTTAATCTTCTTGTTTCTTTATGTTTTATATACCATTGTGTAGCTCGTGGAATTCTCTATCGAATGGTATATAATAGTTGGAGTTTTATTTGATTATGATAGTAAAAGTCTTTTACGAAAGTGAGAATAGGTCGATTTTCCTATAGGAAGCTATAGGGAAAAATTACTATTTTTGCAATAACTCAGGAACGGCTCTGCCAATCATGCTCATCTTCGAACTCGACCGAGCTATTGTTAAGACTGAACTGTGTAGAAAATTTCATCGCGATTGGACTCTTCTTTCAAAAGTTATCGTGTAAACGGACGGCCGGACCGGACACACTGACCGATTCTAGAGTGTACTCACTTTTTGAGTACACAAGAACGATTTTTTTATTCATGTCTATACTTATTTTCAATTTAAAACGCATAACAAACCATTATTTCACAAAGTGAGTACATTGAGTATTCATCTTCCAAAAGATCATATTGCAATTGATCCATACAGTATTTCAATTTTGATTGATTTTTGAAAAATTATGGAAATCAAATTGAAATGCAGTTCGTTTAATACTCATGATCAAACTGTATGGATGAATCTTTCACGATTAATTTCACTGGCTTATAATCTGACTTTTTTATTGTGTACTCAACAAGTGATTACACTCTAGAATCGATCAGTATGTCCGGCCGGCCGTTCACACGATAACTTTCGAAAGAAGAGTCCGATCACGATGAAATTTTCTATACAGTTCAGTCTTTACAATATCTCGGTCGAGTTCGAAGATGAGAAGGATCGGCCCAGCCATTCATGAGTTATTGCAAAAATACCCATTTTTCCGTATAGCTTCCCTATGAAAAGATCTACCCATCCCCACTTTCGTAAAAGACTTTTCCTATCATAGTCAACTAAAACCTCAACTATTATGTACCATTCGATAGAGAATTCCACGAGCTACAAAATGGTATATAAAACATAAAGAAACAAGAAGGTTGACTCACCTATGACAAAGATAATTAAAGAGAACTAGCTTATATTTTTGTCCACGATCTAATTGATCCACAAATAGAGCTCTATCTTCCGATCGCAGATATGATACTTCGAGGTTTTCTGAGATGGAGAACTCGAATCTGCATTCCGCTTCCATCGAAATACTATTGGTTGAGCAGTAACTAATAGAAATCAAGTTATAGGAAAAACGACTTTCTTAGGGTAAATCAAGGGGAAGAGTTCAAATTTGAGCTGTATTTAGTCCCAAGTCCTATTGGTTTGGCAATACCCAATAGAAATCAACAGTTTAGATGGTAGGTTCCCCAGTATAATTTTGATGTTTACACATTCTAGGATTGCTAATTCGTCTGATTCACTTTTTGAAGTACACATAACTCTCGGATTTAAATCCGAAGTTTCCGCATTTATTTATTTTGACTTCACTATATGATTTCCAAACTACTCTCGATACAAAATATGTATTATCAATAATTCCACCAGGAATTAAAACTTTAGCAATGTCGGTAAATGGTTTAAATCAGATACAAATGATCATTCAACAATGTTCGAACTTATCATGGGTCGAAGTCACATTTGACTCTATACCATTACGTAACTGATTTATAGCTTGGCTCAATGAATATACAAATGATTTTACATATAAAATATGACCGAGATTGGTTGTTATTTGGCTTGGAACGAAACAAAATATTCGATACCGTAAACTACGATCTGGATATAAACAAATAAAATTAAGTAAAAATCCAAATTAATCATGAATCTCGTATTTGTTTCTTTTTCTTAATGATTTTTTCTTGATAAAAGAAAATACTCGGATATTTGATAAAGAACTGTATTGTGTATAATCTGTTTTTCGAATAATAAAAGCGAACTTAGTAGTATAAGCTTTTTTCATTTGATATTGCGAAGAAAAAGAATAGATTTAAAGTTTCATTGAAACATCACTTTTCGAAATTCAATGCGCTTGTCGAAATGCGTAATACAGGTAAATATATCCAATTAATCGATTATATTTAGTTAGTATCGAAAGTAAGTTTACGCAAAGTTATGCATTAGATAGGGCATTCTTGTTGTTCTTTGTTCCGTGAAATAGAACTGGTAGCATCTTCTTTTCGGTAAATAATATTTTATAATCAAGTGTACTGATGATCATCTTCATCTGATGAATATTTTTCTCCCGTTAGTTGCTATCTTCTATGGAAATCATGGACATGTTTGTCGTATCAATCCTTATGTTCTGTGAAAAAACTACTGAAAAGACGATGAGGAATGTTAATAATAGAAATCAATGTCCGTTTCAATATGAACTATGAAGAACATCACTCGGCAGTAATAACTCTACATCGATTATGAAGAACGAGAACGAAGCACACTAATGACCGTGGTGTTAGTCATGATTTGTTATCAATCGTTTATTTATTTTCGTTTCTTCTCATTCGCTCTTTCGTTTTTATGAAAAACATCGATTATTTATATTGATTTGAAGCATTCAACGTGCATAAACACGAAGCAAATGTTATAACGAAGAGAAAAAAATATCCATCGTGTCTTCATTAGTCGATAGCGTAGGTGTAGTAGGTCTCAAACTGTAAAAGAACGACGAAAAAGAATATGCTACATCGACATAAATAGGAACGACATACCTTTACATTGACAGAACTCAACAATAACAAGCAGAAAAGAAATCGATGAATAAGCTATTCATAGACTGGTAAGTTGAATAGTAATCGAGTAAATCAATTCAGACTTGGTCTAATTTTGATATAATTTATCAAACATGAAAAGATTGATCGATTAAAACAATATTGTTTGATAGGAATTCATCTCGATGGAAATTATTGACATTCGTGCTGGCCATTCTTGTCAGTGTTTTTGTCATCACAACCATCGTCTTGGCCATTTTGTATAGTATCGAACGAAATAAAAAAACTGATCAACAAACATCAGGTAAACGCTCATCGAGAGATAATAATTTAATTTAATCATCGAATGAAAATTTTTGTAGTCGAAAATAATGATTTTTGTTTAACTCCATCATGTATAAAAGCAGGTGAGATCTTCTTCAATTGAGTCAAATTCAAGTTTTGTTTGTTCTCAGCCAATTCTTTGCTTCAAAGTATCAATGAGACAGTTGAACCGTGCGAAAATTTTTACCAATTTGCTTGTGGAAAATGGATTAACAATGCTCAAATACCGGATGATGGTCAGTTCTATCGATCTCTTCTTTACTTTGCTCAACAAATAGTAAAAATAAAAACAATTTTCAGCTTGCATCTAGATATTCTAAAAGAAATGCCATGAATCATTAGTGAAATCTCGAACAAAATCAATGCACGAAATCTTTCTTCCAATAGGAATATTGAGATTTGTTTTTTTCTTTGTTGCTCATAGAAGGAGATATTTCTAATAACAAAAACCATTTTCAAATCCCGTTCACTATCAGTGTTGATATGAATACAATATTTCCATCGATTATTCTCATGCTTTTCTAAACTTTAGTTCTATTCAATTTAAATATGTTTAGTAATTTGAATTATTTGTAGACGTATTAGCGAGTAGTTTATCAGTTGCCAGCGATCAATTAAACAATCGTCTTATTGGTAAGAAAGATAATGGATTGTTTGTTTGTTCATTGCATGTCGTTTTGTTCTTGTCAGATATTTTGTCGTCTCCTTCGACAAATCAAATAGATGAACTTCAGGCAATAGCCAATGCTCGTCGTCTATATAATTCATGTATGAACGAAGAGACAGATAGTGTCGATATCTTGCTTGAATTAATCAATAAAGAATTGGGCGGATGGCCTATCTTAGAAGGAGCAACATGGAACAATTCAACATTCAACCTCTCGAATATGTTACTTAAAATCGCCGAATACAATCTCAATGCTATCTATACGATCATTACGATAAACGATGAACAAAATTCATCATTATATGTTGCTGGAGTGAGTTGATAGATATAAACTGTTCTCATTTATCGTTGTTCATTAGATAGATTGGTCAAGGTAGTCTTGGTCTTGCTCAACCTGAATCCTATGCAAGTGAAAATGCTTTGACAAAAAGTTATCAACAATGGATGAAAGATTTAGCTATGACACTGACCAATGTAACATCAATGATTGATGATGATGTTACTTCAATATTCGAATTGGAAAAGAAAATTGCTGAGGTAATTTTACATTGCAAATCAATGCTTTCTTTGACTTTTTTCATCATTTTCTGATTCAGGTCTCTTGGACAACAGCCGAACAAATTGCTCGCCAAAAAGATAATGTTCGAACAACAGTCGGCAATCTTTCAAACACTATTAACAGCAGTGTTAGTCGTTATTGAATTTTATGCATGTAGAAATTTCTGTTTAGATTGATTTTAGCAAGCATTTTCGTCATGTCTATCAATTGGCCAATGTCACTTTGAACGATACAGAGCATGTCATTGTTGGTGAACTTGAATATTTAAGAAATGTTTCGAATATAATTACTCAGTATTCATCACGAACTTTACAAAATTATTTTATTTGGCGTTTTATGATGACATTAATTGACTATATGCCGAAACAATTTCGAGCAACAAAACAACAATTTACTCAAACGCTCGATGGAACTGTTAGCGAAGAGAAAAGAACTGTGACTTGTAGTGCGAATATTAATTCTCTCATGGGTTTTGCTCTATCGAGACCGTATGTTCTCAAATATTTTGATGAAAATGCCCGTAATGAAGTAAATAAAAATGAATCAACTATATAGATCTATCTCTTCTGTTCATTGTTTAATAGTCATTAATTATGATTGAAAATATTCGAAATACATTTATTGAAATGATCAATCAATCGAATTGGATGGATTCAATTTCAAAAATTAAAGCCATGGCAAAGGTAATATTGATTGTCATTGTTGAGAAGATTAGCTTTGAGATTTAGGCTCGAGCTGTTGTCGAAAATGTTGGTTATCCGGACTATGTGACCAGTAGTAATGTTACTAAACTCGAAAAAGACTATGCTGATGTATGTAATATAACAATTGTTATCATTCTTTGTTTTTTTTTGTTCGAAACTTTAGTACAAGTTCAATTTATCTTATTTTCAAAATGGCTTAACAATTGCTAAATTAACAGCCAAAAACAATTATCGTCTCCTTCGTCAATCTGTCGATCGTCAAACATGGGTTTTTGCACCGACTAAAATGGAAGCGGCTTATAATCCACCTTTAAATTCGATGGGCGAGATTCTTTTTTTTTTGATCTAAATAGATTTTTCTCTTTCGGTTTTATTTAGTATTTCCAGCTGCGTATCTTCAAGCGACTAACTTCGATAAAGACGTACCTAAGTGAGTTTTTCGTTTTTCTTCTTTTCTATATATAAATCAGTTTGTTTGGCATTGAAGATATCTCAATTATGGTGGTGAGTATTGATTCACTTCGATATGAAAATTTAAAAAAGACCAAATTTCTCACACAGCTATCGGAAGCACCATGGGGCATGAAATAACGCATGGATTCGATACAACCGGTCGACAATATGATCAAAATGGAAACATATTTCCTTGGTGGACAAATGAAACAATCAATGCTTATAATAAACAGACCGAATGTTTTATTCAACAATACAATAATTATACAGTATCGAGTGTTAATCGTCAGGTTTCTCTTTTTTTTTGTTGTATTTAAATTAATTAAAATAATTGACTTTTTTTTTTATCAAGGTCGATGGCATTTTAACACTGAGCGAAAATCTCGCTGACAATGGTGGACTAAAAGAAGCTTTTTTTGTAATGAGTTTTTATTGTTTGATGGACAAAAAAATAATAATGTTTTTTAGGCTTATAAAAAATGGGCTCAAGCGAATCGAAATGTTGACAAGAAACTACCAGGTCTGAGTAAATATTCCGCAGAACAACTCTTTTTTATAAACTACGGTCAAATTTGGTGTTCAAAATTACGAGATTCATTTATGAACAATTTTATTTTGGCAGATGTTCATTCTCCGCCTCAATTTAGGTTTGTTTTCGTTTAATTTTATTCTCACTTTCAAATATAGAAAAACCGATGGATTGTTTTAGAGTTATTGGTTCAACATCAAACTTTGTCGAATTTGATCGTGTATTCGGTTGTAAACCAGGTCAATCGAATAGTCGAGTAAACAAATGTATTCTTTGGTAGAGTTTTTTTGTTCGCCATCTTTAACTTTCTTTTTAAAATTCAATCGAGAAAATATATTTGCTTTGTCATCAGAACTCAGCAAGTTGTTTGTTCTTGTCTTGGTCATGATGATGGAATATGGATTGTCAACAAACCGATTTGATATGTGCGAAAAATACTTCAACTTAACTGACTAACGAGGAACCTCCCGAAGTGATAAAAAGCTGTTGAACTCAGACTAGTTTTATCTTGTAGATTCTAGGGAGAAGTTCTGATCGATTAACTGTTTTTTCGATCTATAGCACTGTATGAACAGCAATAGTAAATATCTGAAACTTTCAGCATATTCTAGTGTTCGTAAGACCTATTTATGAACAAAATTTTGAATCAAAATTCATTTATTTACTATTGCTGCTCACACGGTGTCATAGATCGAAAAAAACAGTTAATCGATCAGAACTTCTCCCTAGGATCTACAAGATAAAATTAGTCTGAGTTCAACAGTTTTTTTATCGTCTTGTGCGGATCTCTTGTAAGGAATCATTGATTACTTAAAACAAGAAGCAAAGTAACATTTGTTGCATACAATACATCACAATAAGTATTTAGAAAAATATCTTCCATGGATATTTGATATTGGCTTAGCAACATGAGAAAATTTGCTCCATATATGTTCTCTTTAAAATTCCGAAAGAAAAAAACGTTTCATCAAAAATTTCGGTCAACTTTATGAAGATTACAGAAAAAAAGACTGGAACCGTTTTTCCTACTTCATTTAAACCTTACAGATCAAGTAAACAATGATATTTTATACGTTGACAAACAAATGAGGTAGGAGAAGAAGTATGATCTTGATGCATGCTGTTCAGACAACGTCAAGTGGTCTTTGGTCTAAAATAAACTACACTCATTATTTTTATCATGATAGACACCAAAATGAAAGACATTTAGGTGTTCATTCTACACGTTGATTAGTTTTTTACTTTTCAAAATATTCTTTTATAAGTATACCTATTGAATCGATTATTTTTATGGGCAAACTCGATGTTTTAATGATCAATTTCAGTCTTCGTATTTCCATTTAATAGATTTTCTGCTTGAAACAGAAAAATATTTGTTTCTTTTCTAATGCCATACGAAAAATAGTCGACTTCTATGAGACGATTGCCATTTCATCGAACATACAGTCTCACAAAAATGAATATCTATTTTGTGTTGCAATTTCAAGCCTAAACACGGCAAGTATAAAACATATGACATATAGAGTCGTAATTTAGTGAACTTGCCATGTAAACATGGGATATGAAAACCATACTGTGCTTATTTATCTCTTTAGTGTTGAAGCTAATATTCAGTAAAAATGAACAGATAGATTAATACAACGCATTAAACATTGACTGAATGCTCAGTTCGTCGATTTTGTCTCGATATTGGTTCTCCAGTTATGGGAAAATGTTCTCAAAATAGGAATATTCCAGTGTAGTAAATTTTCTCAGCTCTGCCGATTGAAAAACGAGTGTTTAGTCGTATTCATTTGATTATGATTTTTCAATAGATTTAACTTTGCTGGCCATCTGTGTCTGTGCTTCATAATTTTAATCACGTTTTACTGACAAATATTGAAAACTCTAGTGAACAAATCTCTTTTGTAAAATTTCTAACATGGAAGTGGTTTACACTAATTTAGTTCATTATACATGCTCTACTCGTGTCTTCTCGTTCAATCTTTAGTCATAACTCAAATTGCTTGTCATTGATTTTCAATCATAAGCAATTATCGATCGAAGAATTTAACCATCGACTATATGATTTTATTTTTTACTCCCTAGCAAGCCATTCATTTTATAGATGATATGTATCACACGAAAAGTAAATACCATAGGTACTACTTCGACAAGTACATGCAATTTATTATCACAATGATAGCATAAAAGCTTTTGAAACACTATGATTAGGTCATCATCATACATTGTCATTTTAATAGACTTCAAAAGTTAGTAATAGTACAGAGCTTGACTGATGATAATTATCAGAGCTATGATAAATGCTTGATCTTCATCGTCATCGATTTCTGCTCCGTAGGTGTCAGCCACAGTGCTGTATTTCCTCTTTACAATAGCCACTGTGTGTCCTTCTTGCGTCAATGTAAATGAACGACCTAACAAATCCAAGGCTTCCAATTTATATTCCCCATAGACTGAATCGACTGAGAATTTTTCATGCAATGAAAATTTCCTCTTGACTAATGCTAATTGTTGACCTGTATCATCATCACGTGCTGACAATATTTTGTATATTGGATGTAAATGAAGCAATTCTTCCTCAATCTTTATCAGACCACTAAAATTAGAAATAGTGATCATTTGGAACCAACATGAAGCAAATTAGAAAACTATAATACCCATCAAAATCAGCTTCAAACTATCTCGACAATATTCGTACGACTCCAATCAAACTAAACAGTAGGTATTCTATGGCCTATGATTAGAATTATTTGTGGTTCACACACAGATCTATCAGATGGACGAGACCTATTTATAACTGTTGGTGAATACTTTCAGGAAGCGCCGATCGCTTTCCTTCTCAGTTGTATCTCACGCATTGAGATTCCATGTAGAGCAAATGAATTGAAAGATTCTGTCTGAGATGCCATAGAAATATGATCTGCCTTTGTATATATCTCCATAACAATCATCGGTGATTTTGTTTTGCAGAATGGCTACTTCTACATAACTTGCAACCTTCATCGATTATCCACGATGTAAGACAAATTATATATTGTTATGCAAACTATTCATGTGTGCATAAGCATTTGTTTTCGCTTAACTTCTTATTATCTGTCGCATTTTCATCAGATAATGAATCAAACTGTTGTACTGCAGTCGACGTTTTTTGTCCATCTATAAAATAAGCTGTGGAACTGTTATTATTCCGCTGTATACTATTTTCTTTTGACATTCTTTTCCTTTTATTACGTGCGTTGTTACCTCTCACATGAAAAGTATCTGAAAAACTAGATGGATCATTTCCCAACGGAATGCTAAGGTACTGCCAATAAAAATTGATGACTATTTGGTAATCTACGGAGCTCTCATATATAAAAGGTTGGATTCTCTAATTAATTTTTGTAAATATCAGGTACCAATCAGTAGAGAGTGGTGTTTTACTGTCAATACACGTTTCTCAGCTGTTCGAGTGGTATTCGGACGAATAATCGGCGAACTTCATACTTCCGATTACATGCGACCAGTTCCAGCTGATCTCTCTGAGGAGTTCTCATAGAAAATAATCCGTTGTAAGATCTACATGCAACTAACATATGAACTCACTTTCCTGCCGTATCTTCCAAAAGAATTTTGTCAGCAATTGTTAACAGCTTTGATCGAACGACGAAGACATCTTGATCCGATTCGTCTTTAATCTTGTAGTTGTCACGTAGCAAAAGTATCGTCTCGCGAATTCGATAACGACGAGTAGATGTTGTTTCACCCAGAAGATCGATTGTTAAATATGCATGCGACATAATTCGAAATTTTTCTTAGAAATGAACGTAGATATATTATGGTCGAGAAATCTCAAACATAGACTTTTATACTACTATTCGAACTATGTTTCTAGGTAGAAAATATGTCAATATTTGAAATTCCGTAGATAAAATTCATAATGGCACACTTTTTTTGTTCCTGTGTTTGTTTTTTTTACTTGTTCTTATGTGAATAATATTGACAAAGGGGCTTTATTTGCAAAATTACAAATTAACTAAAGAAAGACTATCAAACTATCACAGTCTTCATTTTATCATATTTTTATTCCTGTTAACGTGTTGCTTTTCTTTTGATTTATTTGCGATACGTAATATTCGTAGGGCAATTTTATTTTTTTTTATTAGAAGTAAACCATGAAGAAAATGCCAGCTTGCTATCAATACTTGTCTCATAGTGCCTTTTTTTCTTTGTTGCTTTTTTTGCGTCTTCTTCTTTTCGAAAGCGAACATTGACATCGTAGTTTTACTTGCCTTGGTGCAAGTAGATCATAGAACGACTTACTCGTTATCAGAGACCCTATCCTAATGTTTTTTCAACATTTTTTCCTCTTGTCGTCCATCAATAATATTGACATAGGGTGTGAGTGTGGATATGATGCGAAGACCGACCAGCACACCCACACCCTCTTGCATTTATTGTTTATCCACTGGTATTTTTTTCAATTAGTTGAATCTCTATTTATCTTTTTATACTGCTGTTTTATCTTTTATTGGCCAATGCAACAATGAATATTGTATGGTCCTATACGCATACAAACTCAATAATTTTAAAACACATAGACATGACGATTTTGTACGTATTGCTAAACACGTCGTTACTGAATCTAAAAGAACCGGAAAACAAGTATGCATTGAAGGTATTAAAGGTTATTCGATTTTACTTGATGTATTGAATTATCCATGTTCTATTACATTCGATTATATACATTTGGTTTGCATTGGACATGTATCAGCGCTCACTCGACGTTGGCGAAACCATGAAACGAAGGATAATTTAACTTTAGTCGATAGGAAACTTGAAAGTTTATGTCTGCCGCATAATTGTCATGTCAGATTTAAACATGTAAGTAAATATTTATATTGATGACGAGATTGAGGAGATTTGAGTGTAGATTATAAATTGAAAATTTTTATTATATGACTAGTATTTGTCATTCATCATTTAATCAACTTTTTTATCAAAAAAGAATTGAAATATTTTATTTATCAACTGAATTTTTAGGGCAAACATTATATTTACCTTTGAGATCTGGCCAATAATGTTTCAAAAATTTGACTTAAATATAGGCTTTCAATACCCGACGTTTTACAACGATATATTTTGTTTTAATGAAGATGTACATATTACTTGCCCTTCAAAATAAATATGTTTGCCATGTGAAATAAATGAACATGTATGTATGACATCAACCTTTTGGTAAAAAGATGCTCGCAGGATTAGCCGGGACGGGACGGGAGACAGTCTGTGAACAACTCCCGATGAGCCTCGTCGAGACAGCTTCTCATTGCCCCGCCGATCTCTAGTACTGTACACCTAAGTGAATGAGCCCTAAAACAAAAATTCATTTCACAACTTGGAGGAGGTCTCTTAGATTGAGAGCTTTAAAATAATTAACAAGTATTTACGCTTCATGCAAATAGCTGGATGTCACAAAAATGTACCAAATATGCTTGTGTTCGTAAATTTCTTTTTCAAGTTCTATTTGAAACATGTTGTGCGCCAGCATATATAATATAATGGATAGCTTTATATTGAGTCATAATGTTACATGATTTCCCATCTCCTTTCTCACTTCTTACTCCATATATGGGATAAATATGAGCGTCTGTTGATTGGATTGTAATCCGTGTGAAGTCTTGATTGATCTGGTACTCGCTAACGCCACCATCACTCCTCATACCCATTCCTCCACTTCCAAAGATTCCCGAAACAGTCAAATTTCTCTGATTGTGCCCCAGATCGTTGTAAGCATGCGTATGATATCTAGAAGTAGGTTGTGGGTTGATGAAAACCGAATAGACACCCACATCCACACCCGTTTGTCAGTTTTTTAGGGACTTTTCGAGAATAAATATGATAAAACAAGCCTTAATGAAGGAAGCAGGAGGTGAATTATTTTTGTCGAAAGAAAAGTTTTCTTAGTTTCGATTTTAAAATGCATTTCGAAAGATATCTACCAAATTGTTTCAGTTAAACCGTGACTTCTGTCATGAAAATGGGTTCACTCGAAAACAAAGAATTGCACCTGTTGATAAAACATTTATGATCGAAGTTTTCCTGTTGAAGATTTCGATTTTTTATTAGTCAATATCAAGTCAGAAATATTTAATACAATTATTAAAAACAGACATACAAAAATTCAAAAACTAATATAAGATAAACTGCAAAGTTATTTTTTATTTGCATGCTCTTCATTTTCTTCGTCACTTTCTTCGTCAAATTTGCGTTTTCGTATTTTCAAAAAACTTGTCCATTGATTTGCTAAATCATCTAATAATGTTTCAAAATCAACTGTAGTTGATTTATCTTCAGTTTTTTTCTTTTGTCGAACTAATATCCATTCACCGTTTTCTACTTCTGGTAGGTCTGTTCGATTATGAATGGATACATTTCCGATTCCAGCTTTTGCAATCTCAAGTGTTTTTTTCACTTTTTTAGTTGTTTTCGGTGTTACCATATTAATACAAACATTATGCTCTTTTTCTAATGATGCAATATAACCGTTTCGACTAATAAATCGTCCACGTTGCAATTTTTTTGCAACTTCAAGTAGGGCATCGGAGTCTGGTTTCTTGTCAAATTTATATGGTAAATAAATAAATTTTCCATTGTTAAGTGGTTTTGTTTGTTTAGTTGTATCTGTGCGTAATGGTGGATCAATATCCATCATGGAATCTTGGGAGCAAAGTTTAATTTCATTATCAACTATTGATGTTGATAATACATTTGTATCTAAAATACGATTTTCTTTTATAAAATTTTCTAATTGATTTAATGATAAAATAAGTTTTGGATCGGGATCTTTATCCCGATCTATTTGATCAATAATTTTTTTTAAATTGATCAATTTAACCGTGTCATCTGTAACAACTGTTGTTAATATTTGATTATCAACATTGTTACATGTACAACACTGACGAGACATATTTCGTAATTTACAAACCGGAATACGATTTTCTTTTCGAAGTTCATTAACAACAGCACGAAATAGATGGGAATAACGTGAATTGTGTGTTAAGCAAGCCATTATCTTTAGCTCGAAGAATGAATAAAAAAAACATGAGTGTTGTTCTTTATTGGTGGAAAGATTGCGAAATAACACTGTATTGCACCACCATGTGGGATATAAACAGAAGAAATAAATATGAGTCATGATGTTTTTTGTCTCAACTTGGAAAAAACTAACTTTGTCATCAGATAATAATTAGCAACTATTTAACAAACATTATTCCGAAAAGGATGATAGATTGTTTTTTTTCTTTTAATGATTCATGTGTGTAGTAATGATTATTCATATTACAAAATTTGGTAATTGCGCATGTCAATGACCATTTAGAAATCAATAGGTAAAATATTGAATTTTTTACAATAATATAAAATTTTTAAAAGAATTCAGAATATTTTTTTTCTACTTATAAATGAAATATACTACTCATAGAGCTATTAGAAATGATCTACCAAGATAATTTTCATACTACATGTCCATTGACGAATATTGAATGTTTCACTTATGACTATATTTATTTGAATTTTCAATGTAACAGATTTTCCTTAGATGTGCATATATTCTCTACAAAATTAATTTTCACCTTTCAACCTCCAATTTTATTTTTTTGTCAAACTCAGGTACATTTACGAACAAAACCAAGAGTACAAGTTGTAAGGCAAAGTTTTGCTGTTTCGCTCCTTCCCCATTATAGACCTTAACTATTGAGAACAACAACCTTAGATTCCTCATTCAAAGATCCTTACCAACAGAAAAAGAAGCTGAGCGACATCAATGACAAGATTAAACTATTATAGGAATATCGGAATGCCTTTCTCCAAACTTGAATTCATGTATGTGTAGCATCTAAATAATGTAGTTTTTTTTGTATAGATAAAAATCAACAATGATTGGTAGCAATTTATTGATTTCCCAGTCATCATATGGTCAATATAAAAAGCATGAACTGATCATGTTCAGCAGTTTTTGGAGTTTCTATAAATCCGGTAATGTATATTATTATCAAACGGAAGAAACAAGGCTGAAGGCAGGTACTGACGTGAGCATCAAGAAAGTCACTTTATAACTATCCTTCTCTTTTGATACATTTTAAACGTATAATATGCTATCAACAGATAAGATCACATAACATAAATCCGGTGGTTTAAATAAATTCTATAACTCTCCAAAAATTAAAAAAATTCAGATAATCCTTCTTTAGTGGATATTTTTGCGAAGATTTCGATTGCTTTTCACATAAAAAAGTATCTTGAAGTCAAGGTATTTGAATGCGTTTTGAATAACTTATGCGATATACAAAATAGCGACATCTATTCTTAGGAGTTCGGTCAGGTACCTTCAGAATAGTACGAAGGGATAGATTACTGAGAGACTGGGTGTGGTTAGGTACAACCATAAAGATTATCAAAACTTCGATCCGCACACCCACACCTCATCCTTTTTTTTGATCGGTATATTAAAACATGTCGTAAATTTTAATTTTTATTATTTCCAACAAATAACAAGAAAAAAGTACCGAAAAAAATACATGAAGAGGTTTATCTAAAGCTGTTCATTGTCACTATCTTCATCGGTTGTTGCTTCATCGACTTCTTGACTTTCGACCATTAATATGATTTTTTTATTTGTAGTTGTTGATGGTGTTGAATCAGCTGAAATTAAACCATTCTTTCTTTTTGTGCACTGTTCAACTGCCGAAGGATAAACTCCTTTTAATACTCGTATATTTCGTTTAATAAGTAATAAATGATCAACTTTATCAGCATCCAAACGTGTTCGTTTATTAGTGACAGTACTGCCACTATGAGAAAATAAACGTTTCACGGAAGTATTCGTAGCTGGTATTGCTAAAACCCGCTTAGTTATCCGTGCTACATTAGGATATAACGACGTGTTTAAATTCCAATAAGTTAAAACATTCATATTATTATCAATTCTTGTTTCAGCTGCTAAATATAAATCAAGTTTCGTTTTTTCAATCAGTTGTTTTTGTAAATAATTTTTATCATCAGGTACATCAAATATTTCATCTAATGAATTTGTTGAATACATACTTTTTTTCACTTTATTTTTTTCTTTATTATTTAACGTTGTTGTTTGAAGTGGCTTCACAACAACCGAATCCAATAATTTATTAACTTCCGATTTAAGTAATTCAACAACATGTTCGTTTTTATTTGATATAAGTTAAAAACTTTTTAAGGTAGGATGCAATAGTATCGCAACGTAATGTATATCTTGAATAATCCAATAATTTTTTAAATGTTCCATCAGGTAACGCTTTAGTTGAAATCAAATTTTGATGATCATCATCATTTTTTTATGGAACTCACATATATTTTCGAAGAAAATAGTGAGTGTAAGTTTAAGTCCGAGTTTTAGGGCTTTCCGCACACCCCCCCCCCCCACCTCACCAACTCGGACATCGCCACACCACAAAAAACTTTTTACAACAATGAGCTAAAAAAAACACTTTA
>CAJNSZ010000780.1:0-18330 GCA_905329745.1 Rotaria sp. Silwood2 | reverse complement strand
ATATTTGCGAAAAAAAGAGGGGGTGTAGTTTTAGGGCCGATTTTGGGGGCCCCCCCCCCCCCCCCTCCATTACAGACACTAGCAACCGAGAAATACAATTCTTTTTTCAATGCAATAGTAGAAAAAAATCAGTGCAAAAAATGAACAGAAACTTTGACTACTCTGGTATAAGCCAGAGTATTGTGGAAAAGTTGAAATTAATAACATTCGTATGCTAATATTCCTGTAAGTTCAGTTTTGGATTTTTGTCCACATAAAAATACGTATTTAAGACGTCAACGATCATAAGAAATCATCGATTGATCAAGTTATTAATTTGAAAAAAACTCACACAGTGCTAGTGTTGTGACCTGATCGAGATATATAATAGTTCATTGATACTTGCTGTAGGTTAAATGTATGTGTAAGAGGCATATTTGCCGGTTGAATAAATGATTGCAATGATAATAGAATTAAATTCAAAAGTAGAATTCAAAAGAAATACGAAAAAAAGCAATGAATGAATAGCAACAAAAATAGGGCGCTTCTAAAGAAAGCAAAAAGTTTTTTTTAAGACTCAAGAAGGAAAAGTAGATAATATTTCTGCCGATCGATGATGTTGGAAAACAACTGTAATATGGTACAGTTTTTTTCACTTTACATATTTTATATCAGTATAATTAGGCTAAAGAAGCTATGTGAGTTCCACATTTTGGCCCCGTAGGAGCTGCGCTAACAAGTTTTTTTTGATCTATTAATTAATAACTGCTTGTACGGAATCACCAAATATATTGTTGGTGTTTGCTCATAACTAAGCTTTTCAATAACATCATGAAAATGTTTTAAATATTTTGCTAATTGTTCTAATTCAGTGTAGTTAATTTTTAAATAACTTTGTCGTTGATTATTATTTAAAAGAGATGGTAATTCATTATAAGCCAGAACAAATGTGTTTAACATTAAATAAACAGTACTAAAACGTGTTTTACAATAATTATGAACAGATACAGATAAACATGATTGTTTATGACTTTGACGAATATAACTAATTACAGTACTCGTCAAAAGTCCCAGGACATGTGAAAGTCTAGGTAAAGTTCAATCATTTTCCACCAAATTTTTATCACAGATAGAGCTCGAAAAACTGATCGCAAGCACCAACCCGAACTCGATTAACTGAAATAAAGATTGAGTTCAAAGTCAATATATGATGCGTTCTCAGAGTTTCCTCGGAAACTCCATCAAATAATAGCGTATGAGATATATGATATATTGGAGATATTGATTAACTGGTACAGCTAATCATTCAATAGTGTTTGATTTAAACATCTATTCATAAAATATACGGGTGCCACTTGCTGATCCTTGCTCGAAAAAATAAATTCCTATACCTCCTATCAGAGGCGGCGGAGCGATTTGAGTCTATGGGAGGCTCAAAATTTTTCTGATACAATGGTGAAAGACAAAATAAAAAATTGACCAATTTCCAGTTTTGTAATCTCACTCTGTTGAAAACGTATATCTGTGGTCTTTTATTTCATTAGTTGAAAAATCATGAAAAAATTTTGCTGCTGGATTAACTTTTCTAGTATCGGAATTTTAAAAAAAGGCAGTTGGGTAAAATGCTTATAACTTTGTACCGAAGATAGCTAGAGACCTGAGGTCTTCATTATTCGAAAGAAGAGACCGGTAGCGTCCCCCGATTCCTTCTTTCAGATAATGAAAACTCCAGATCTCTAACTATCTTCGTTACAAAGTTACAAGCATTTTTGCCTAACTGCCTTTTTTTAAAATTCCGATACTAATTAGTTAATGATCAATATCTACATAATAAGCATAAATACAAAGTAAATAGGCAATACAGAGCTAGAAAATACTATTTATAATCACAGAAAAAAATTTTCAACTGGTTTTTGAAATAAAATCAAAGCAGATACTGTACACGCTCAGTTTATCTAATTTTTCTGTATGAATATTAGAAATAATTACATGATTTTTATTTCATTTTGACATGCTTATTGTAGATATGTCCTTATGCGATTTATAACTACATTGAATATGTACTAGTTAGTTTGAAGTTTTCATTCGTTATACCATAATTAATTTCTAAACTAATTGTCGAAAAATGATCAGCTAGTGTGTTCATGTCAAGCTGAGAACGGATACTAGTAATACCAGCAGTTAGGTTAATTAACGATGTTTGAACTCATTGCAACACCTCCATGATTTTCAGCAGATATATTCATATTTTCATTTCTAAAGAGATGTGGTTTGACATTGTTTGGTATACATTCTGTCTGTTATATGATTACTGTTCATTTATTATTTCAAAAATCTGTTATAAAACTGCAGTAGAGGAAATTTTTTATAGTCGACCAAGACACACTGAAACTACAGACGAGTTGAATGGATAGACTAATCTTCTCGATCAAAAAGTCATTATTAGTAATGTATCAACATATTTTGAAAAAAGTACAGTGGTACTATGGTTGCCAGATGTAAACTCGAAAATCCAGAATGCAAATCTCAAAATTCGGAAAATTTCAGAATTTTCTTTTCGAAATCCGGAAAGATTTTTTAGGGTAATTTTTAATCGCTTAAAGTACGTTTTACTCGAACAGACTATGAATAAGGATACTCTTTATATCCACAAAATATATTTGCATAAAACAGTGAAACATCAAAATCAAGACATAGTTAACTCAATTACAAGAGACTATCAATTACACATTTCGCATTAATTTATACGTTGCTTTCTAGTACAATATTCGCTGTTCGAATGAATAAATTTCAATTAGTCTAGTTTTGATGAGAGAAATTCCTAGACTGTTGTACATGAATGAATTTATACAAATTTGAGCGACGAGATAGAAAATATTGGAATCCCAAAAATCCAGAAAAACTTTCAAAATCCGGAAGATCTAGTAACTCTGAGTGGTACTCATGGGCTAGCTAATGTCTGAAGGAATTTATCCTTCAGAAAAACACGAAGCAATTCTTATACAAAGAGCTCTCACTAAGAATGCATAAACGTCCGATTATATTTGTAAAATGTTTTGAAATATTTTGAAATATTTGAGCCTCCCCAAGTCTCCCCTTACTATTTTTAGGGGAGGCTCGAGCCTCCCCAAGCCTAATGGCTCCGCCGCCTCTGCCTCCTATATCTCTGTATCTTCTACATCTCCTATATTTCATACGCTAGCATTTAATGGAGTTTCCGATGAAACTCTCAGAACGCATGTGATCAAAGTCAAATACTGTTTTCAACGTTGGTGAACTCAATCTCAATACTTGAAGACTTTCTTCATGTGGTTGATCCATCATTTTGACGCTAGTTGTTCTTACATTTCCGATATAAGTTTCATGAGAAACCGATAAGACGTCACAACGACTTTGAATTTGACTCTTACTCTGCTTATTGTAGTCGGGTTAGTCCAAAAACGATGGGTATAAATGAAAGAATTGTGGTCAGTTATCATGAGAGAGTTCATACTTTTCTTATTCGTTACTTAAACTAATTTCAAGTTATTAAATACAAATCACAAAGATAATTTTTAAAGAGTCCTTCAGTAAAGAGTATAATCACCGGATGAATCGATTAACGCTTGAATACGAGTTTCCATACTTTTCATAAGATTGTAAGCCAGTTCATTTGGCAACTCATTCCATTCTTCCTTTATGGCATTGGCCAAAGCTTAAAGTGTGGGTGTGGGTGTCCTTTTTAGTAATACTCACACCCACCCACACCCAGATAAGTACATAGAATGCAAATAACATAGTATGTCGTAATAATGTCGTCGATGCAAAACATTATGTTATAAGCAATTCTTCGACGAGATTATTCTCCATTGGGTACCATTCGATAGTTAATGTCATTTATCTCCAATGCCAACATGATGTGACTAATAATATTTTTCTTGATTATCCATCCGATCGTTTCTCAAACTTCTCAAAGAACATTATATCCGGAAGGATTATTTTACTGGATTTACAAGAGGGAAATTTTTGTTCAATGGTCCACCAGATAAAATTATGCTTTATGGAACAGAATCTCGTCCATCATCTTTATACTCGATCTAACTTGTTATTTATCCATGGAAATGCGTCGTAAACATGCTTCATTGGAATTTTCAGTTCTTTTACAAAAGTGACTTTTGAAATTCAAGACAACCAATCGAAGAAATGAAACAATGGAACGATTACTTCATACATGATGTTTGTGAATACTAAATCTAGGAGTGAATGGAATGCCTGAAGAAGTCTTAGTATCGTGCTCGATGTACTCTCACGTGCTCGTCAAATGTTCGATGAGAGAGGTCTAATCAAAATCTTAGTTCAATTTAATCACCGGCTCCTAAATTTATTTGCTCAGTCTTGCTACGACAAATCGTTTTCATGATCGAAAGCATAGCGTATAATTTTTAGACGACTTCCAGCTATAAAGTATACGATTGCATTCATGTATTTTCACATGACAGCTTTTTACTTTCTTGATTTCATTTTATGCTTGTTGAATAAAAGCTTCATATGTAACTATAATAAAAAAATCTGTTCTGATCAAGTTTACATTGGATTTATATGAACATCATTCATGAAGTTCCAGACTCTATGTGCAATACTGAACTATTGTTAACAAATATACTTCGTGGATTTTGTTGTAGCCAAAAATAAAGTTAATGATATTTAGTTGCTCTTAAATATATCACATAAGGGAGTATATTGAATGTTATAGACCGATCTGATACATAAATACATTAATTTGTCTGAGAAATCATCTACTGTAACTGCAGTGCATAATGAACATTTTGAACTTTTTTACTGTTTGCTATTGATTTCAAGAAGAACACGTTTTATTTTCACCATTAGCTAGCTAAAAATGAAAAATGACATGAAGAAGATAGAATCCTCAGTCAACATGAGAATATTCGGGTAGCGTGAGTATATGTGGCTGTTAAGTGTACTCGTTATATCCTCAACAATCCAAACCTATATGTAAAACCTACTCTCTCAAGTTTTTAAAAATTATTATGAACCAATTTTTGGTAATTTCATTTCGAGTGTAAGTTCAAGTAAATGTTGTATGTTGTGAAAGAGTGTGCCGTTGTATTTACTCAACACATCAGTATTGGTTGGGAAATATTTGTATCGATATTTGTATTGATATAGAACGAGACCTATCTCATAGTTGTACGAGCTAGTCTCTGTATCATGTAATATAACAACATCAGTAATATTTGCTAAACGAATGACATCAATAACACGTCTATCACCTGGCTTATGATCAATGAAAGCTATAGACCATCTGGGATGATTAGTTCCGATATTATCCCATTCAGATGTCATGTTGACATGACGAAATTCATGGAGAGACGAAGACATATTTGTATCAAACTTTGATAACCATTGACGATCAGTATCTGTCGATAGTAGATAACGTTTTTGTTCGACAACAACTATTTGATGAAGAAGGATAGTAGAAAAATAACCACAGCCTAATTCCATTACTGGTCCTCCTCCAGATGTCAATATAGTAGCAGCGAGTAGTGAGAGTTGATGAGATCCGTAACCATTAGCAAGTGGAAAACGAATATAGTGTCTGATAACTCGAAGCCAATGATTGCTAAGTTCTTTATCTATTCCATTGATGTTGTTTCTAATATAATCTTGTGAATATTGAGCATCCTTATTAGTTGTTGTCTTTCTAAGTGCGCTACTGATTCCAGATCTGTAGGCATTGACTTTGTCGGGATATATTTCGAAATATCGAAAAAAAATTCCAAGTATCATACAAGCGAATATGAAATACATCAAAATCCGAATACCAGAATTTAGATCAGGTCTCATGATCATATACCAATATAATTTGTTATGAGACTCTCGAAATGATCTGAAATAAAAGAATTTCAATTGCATTTTACGCATTTCAATGTCGCGAGAAAAATACTGTTTTTTCAACAATGAAAGATCGTACAGTGACGCTTTATTTAATGTTTAACATTTTTGTCATGGAAGTTTCTCATGTACTTTTTTTACAGGTCGTTTACTTTATTTTGAAACGATTTACATCTAGTTTTTCTTCATCAGTGGCTTATCGAGATCGGATGATTTGTATATCAGTCTATCTTACATACATTGCAGATGTTGTTATAATATTCTTAATTTGGATAAACCAGTGCCTGATAATTAAATATCTGATAAAATTGAAGGGTACGTGAAATATTTTTTGGTGGAATATCATTTATATTTTGTGAAATAGGAATAATTATCTGAAATACGCTTGTATATATCAAAAAGTATCGTTAGACGTGTCCCTAATATATTGAAAAACAGCCTGAATCAGCTTTATTAAACAGTATAAATCCGAAATTTATCGCCGATGTCATGTGGCAACACATACCATTAGTTCGCCGTGATGCATCACATACAGACAAAGAACATTCTCCTACTAGTTAGCTAGCTGTTATGAAATGTTCTAATAGTATTGATACGACCTTGCGTACTATTTGTGATATAATTCATACAAAACAACATGACAAAAAGCGAGTGGATTGTTGATATCCATATAGCATAGAAAAGAGACGATCTTGATGTTCAGCGTATGCATTATCAATTACACCATGTGACTTACAAAAATGACGTGAGGACCGATAAGACATGGTTAGTAATGTAACTGGAACTGTTTTTCGAGCTTGTTACAGACACCCCTAATAATACATTTTCATATATACAAATGTATTCCAGATAATTGTTTCTGTTTCACAAAATATAAATGGTATTCCATCAAAAGATATTTCACGCACCCTTCAATTTTACCAGATATTTTATTATTGGATACTGGTTTATTCAAACTAAGATGATTATAACAACATCTGCAGTGTATGTAAGATAGACTGATATGGAAGTCATCCGATCTCGATAAGTCACTGATGAAGAAAAACTCGATGTAAATCGTTTCGAAATAAAGTGAACGACCTGTGCAAGGATGTGGATCATAATGGACAGAAAAAAGGAGTCAGGAGAAATTCTTTTGTTGGTTGCAGCTATTAACTGTATATTTCGTGTACATATAGCTAGTAGTTCATACTAATTACCTGCACTTTCACAGCCTCCAATAATCCAAAGATTCCTCAAAAAACAAGTATTCGACTTTCTAAAGCTGTCGGTTAGCACTATAAAAAGTCATGGTTCCCTTATAATGCTTTTTAACAAAAATGATATAACATTTTTTTTTTCATATAGTTGACACAGTTATTAGCTATGTATTTATAAATCTACCATGAACTAATTATTCTTCGAGGGTCTGAAGCAGGTTATCATCAATAAATTGCTCCCAACTATTGAATCCTTGCAAACAAACAATAGTAAGAGTACAAATTAGCACCTCATTCTATAATTTTCATTTGACATTCATCTTAATGTGCTCGTTGTCTGATGTAAAATCTCAAAACTTCTAAGCTAAATATCACTGCTTGATTATAGTGAAACACATATATACGTATATGGCAAACATCTTTAGAAAAATATAGGTTTTCGTAGTCTATTACTTAGAAAAATCCTCTTGTTAGCAAATTATAAAAAAAACTTAGCCCGTGAGCGATGCATACATCTCAGAAGAACTACAGTTTTACACGTAAGAGAAATAAATTAAAACAAACTTGATAAACTAAACCTTTTAGAATGTCATATAATTTCTAATAAGGATTGTTTTCACAGGTGGTCGCTAATGATATGATTGGCCAACGTTAGTCACATATAACAATCAAGCTCAATTAACAATTTTAGTTGGATCAATACTTATATAGAAGATGTAATTTTTCTTTTCACTTTTTTATTGATACATTAGATAATATTTTGAAAATGCACAGATAATGATAGAAAAAAGTGTTCAAATCCGAATCAACAAATATGAAAGTAAATTCACCAAATTCAAATGTTCAGGATTGATGCAAGTGTAGATGTGATATGTAAATGAGCTCACTGATGCTATGAAATTTGTCACAAAAACAATGTCGTGCAATTGCATGTATTTTTACGAATGGAAAACCTATAATAATATGAAACAAATCATTTTACATCCGAAGATAAAAGTCTGGTTTCGTTTTGTCTTTTTATGCTGTCATACTTTGCATCAAATTTATTACTGAGTAAAGATACGACATAAGAATTATATTACAGTGTAATCTATACACCAAAATGAAATAAAACTTTCATGTCAAAGCTCTACTCCATAGTAAATTTAATACAAAGTTTGATGGCATAAAGACACAAAGAGGGAAAAGATTTGTTTCAGGGATGTATGTCTTACAAGGATATCTATGTACAATATTCTCCAATATTTAATTCTTATGGAAGAGTTAAAGAACTGATTTTAAAATGAATTAGTCAATATGAAATCTGAATTTGGTGTACGTTTGCTGTTGATTTATCGATTCGGAACTTGATGGATTAGAAAGATGAGTGACCACTGTATAGAAATTGCCAACAAATTTTGACAGAAGATTACATTTGAGACATTATGTCTCAACAAGGGTTGAAATGCGCAAACCACTGAAGATAGATGATGACATGCTCTACTAAATAACAAATTAAAAATTCAATTAAAGTTCCAGAAAAATTCCAAAAAAATAAATGTATTTTTGATCAATGGTTAGTTTTTTACTATGCTGAGTGTAAGTTTCTGATCTTATTAGAGTCTAAAGAACTTCAAGATGTCCAAAGGGACTGCAATATATTGTAAATATATAGCACTATATAACTATTATAAATTACTCGAATAATAGCATACGTACAAAAATGCACACAATCTCTCTACTCTTTATTCTTTGTTGTATTTTACCAAGAACAGCATTTCTATCCAGCCAATCATCTTTAATTCTATTATTCTGTTGAAAACGTACTGAACAAAAGAAAACTTTTTCCTTCAGCTTCATCTGATCGGTGCATTTCTCACAGAGAAATAATCAAAAATAAGAAGAGCCTTTCAATCGACCATCTCATAGTTACCTGCAATCACCTTATCGCAAATGAAGAACAAAAAATAAAGTAAGGCGGATGATTCGCCTTACCATATTTTTTCACAGACAGAAAATGAAGAAAAAAAGAGAGGAGCTCTTCAATCGTATTAATCACTCGTAACTGCTTTTATTGTTCCTTAGATATAGAAAAAAAAAAACTTTTTTCTCTCTCTCTCTCGTTCTGTGAGACTCTTGTTTGGAGATCTATAGTAGAATTTATGATTTTAATCTGATAAGGAACTAAGAGAGCATTACGTGGGTCGATCGAGCATTCGTTCATAAGGCCATTTTATCATCAAAATTGACATCTAATTTTTTTTATATTAATCGATTTCTCACATCAAACTGAGTTTATGAAACTTATTTTAGACGTCTATGTTGTGATATGACGGAGCAACAAACATTGAAACATAAGAAGTCGCCATATTTTATCCGTTTTATTCGAGCAACATCTCATTCGCGAAGAGCATATAAAACTGAAACATATAGTGCATTTTGTAGAGAATTTCGTGCTCTAAAAAAATACTTATCAAGATCCCGAAACAAACGTCTCAAAAAGGATCAAAAATTAAGAAACAAATGAGGAAAGTCACACCTTGGCATTTAGCAAAAGTACCAAATAAATGCGACTTTCAACTGATATTGCTCTTATATTTTAAAAATAAAATATCTAAATCAATAATTTCATGGAAACATTTATACAGAAGTATTGTTTCCAAGTTTTTTTTCAAAAAGTTAAATAGAACAAATCTTTGACAAAATAGAGGTTTCCCGTAGAAAGAGTCTTCAGTTCGACTGTCTTATTTCTAAGATCTCTAATTCGTAATCATGAGAAATTTTTGTAATATGTGTTTTTATTTTGTTCTAATATGTTATGAATTAGACAAGCAAAATCAAATGAATATTTACACGTAAACAAAAATCAGAAACTAAGAAAAATGAGCACTTTTTGTTTCACTTTTATTCAATTCATACACATGAAGTTAAAATATGTCGCATGTGTTGTGATTTACGACACATTTTTTATTGGTTCTTGTGAAAGAGCATGTTATGAATTGTTTTCAATTTAATTTCACTATACTTATTTCTGTACTGAAAACTCAAGCAGGTTAGATCTTGACATCTGTCAAGCCTCGAGTTGGCCCGGTCTGCGTTAGACCGGTTCATGGTAGTCATCTCTCGAATACTGATCGAGACTGGCATTTTCTCGACTAATAAATTACCGAGAAATAATCAAGAAAAAAATGATTGTGCAAATGTTTATTTTTCTTACGTTCAACCATGTTGCTTATATACGGCTATGCGTACATAACAAAAACGGTGAATGAATAGTGAACAAACAGAACGCGACAAATTCGTATACGATGCATTCTAAGAGCCACATATTTTTCTGCTGGGATGCCCGACACAATAACTCACGACACATAAATGCGACACATTTTAAGTTAGAGTGTACCATACTTTCTTTTTATATTATTGTTTGATTTATTAATTACCTTAGTTGTATTGATTTTCTTCTTTCGTATTGTGTCAAAAATTAATTGTGCTGCAAATGTGATGCCAATTATGACATTGTATTGTTATTGTTGTAATATAGATGGCTTTAAAAAAGAATAATCCGTTTCTACTACGATCATATCTAAGATATTGGATCTATCATTCAACCATTTATTGAAAAATAATTGTAATTGTGTATTCTCGTGAAATGTATTAGATGCATTCAATCCGATGCAAGAATTAGTGAAATAATACAGATAATCTGAAATAACATCCAAATGACTTAATGCATTGATGCAATGCCAACGAATGTGATGTGCTGTTTCAATTCATGAAGAATTGGAACAAATGTATGTAAAATGAAATGAACAGTCACTTATACTATCTAATTCATATTCACTAATTGCCTTAATTTCGGTTTTGATATCTAATTTATTAATGAAAATGTTTTCCAATCGTTCATATTCTTGTTGTAAATGATTTGGCACTTATTTTGGATGTTTTCTGTATGTTATATAAATTGTTGTGTTAGAATTTTTTAATTCGTTATTTTGAAACCATCGATGAAATCGATAAGGATTATCTATGAGTATCAATTTTCTTCCATGGAATAATTGTTTATTAAAGTCAGTTTTCTTTAGTCGATATTTGAGAAACAAATCAACATGACAATGATCATCATAAATTGGTAAACCAATAGGTAAATGATAATTTTTTTTTTTACATGAATACAAATTGTATTGGCTAGTTTCACAATTTAGTTCCATTTGAAGATAAGAAAATATAAAGAATGAGATCAGCGTGTTTGTGGTTCGACTACAAAAAGTAATGAAATGATACTTACAAAGAGTTTTGCTTTACGTTTTTTTCTTTTACTCTGTGATGTAGGACAATATATTCTTTTTCTACTCAAAATTCAAATGAAAAACGCTGCTTCCTTCTCACGACGTGAAGATTTGCTATTTTGGTAAGAATTTTAAACATTTCTTTTAAGAAAGAAGAACGAGTTTAAAGATGTTACAAGTATATTAATATTGTCCCAAAGGTTTTCTTCATCTATTGTAAACCTCAAGACATGTTCTTAATCTCATATTTCAAGATTTACGAGAAAAATTTTACAATTTGAGATTGTTGATAAAGAAAACAGTTAGTTAATACTCCTGTTCCATATCATAGTAATAGTTATGCAGAAATGCTTTTTCTTGCTATTATTGTCAAAATCATCGAATTACGAACTTCTTTTTACTTTAGGTCAACATTCAGCAACAGTAAATGATTTAAATACTGCTGACCATGCGAAACATTCACCTTGACAAGATCTTCAAATGTTCTATGTACAAATTTGGTTTCTTCTCGAGCAATTTTCCAGGACAGAAACCAACAGATACATCTTTAGATCATAGATTTATACCTTTTCTATCAGTTATGTAAATTATATTAATTTTAAGAACATTTAAATCCGATATCTAGCATTAGTTTTTAGAAAATAATTATTAAACTGTCAGGTAAAACACTAATGTTATTAGGCCCCAAATAGACAACACGAACAAAACAAAACAATTTTATTTCTGTTTTAAATCAGTACTTGAGAATGTGGGTGTGAGTTTGAGTAAACTGAATATCGACAGAAGCATCCACGGATACCCACACCCAGTTTTACCGCTAAAAATAAGTCCAGTTTTCATGACTTGTGTTAGATAAACTATTTACAGATTCTTTGTACATTTTCGAAGGAAAGCAAGTTTATGGATTTATCCTCATAAATTTGTATGGTTTATGACCTAGTTTAGTCTCATTGAATGAAATTGTTAGTATATATTAATGCAACAATAGAAGAGGGAAATTTTAAATTTAATGCATTACACCAACAGTTACACACTTTCAATATAAAATTTGTTTTTTAGATAAAGACTTCACTGAAGTCATCCGGAAAATAAAATATCATTTCCAGAATAAAATCTGTTGCTGGATTTGTTTTACTATTTGATAAGAGTGTCTCAATATCACAGATCATAGAATAAAAGTGTAGCAATGTTACGCTTGAACAAGTTGATATACGTAAAAGAGATTTCTTCTCGATCTTTGAGTTTTGCTATGAACAAAAAAAATCAGCTGCGTCATTAGTCTGCAAGTTATTCTGATCGAGTAATATTTTCTATTATTTCTTTCAAAATTGAATCAATAAACTTTTCAATAATCGTACAATTCAGTATTCTTCGTGTGATGTTCTATCATTTCATTGATGCAACAATTGGAGCAGACATATATATAGAAAGCAATTATTTCGAAGAAAAATGAATAAATGCTTTTTATTTAAGAATAGTTTTATAATTCTTTTAAAAACACAACAAAGTTGATATTATTTTTAATAATTTATTCATTGTACATTTTTGGACGAAATATTACTGGTTTACAATTGTTTTCTTGATTTTGTTCAAACTGAATAATTATTTTTCGAATAATTTCTTTAGGTAAAACAAACCAAATAAAATCTTGATATTCATCTGGAATATTTAATGGGGGATCAGTTCGAAAATCAATATTTTCATAAACATATTTTGGTATATTATTTACCATTGATTTAGCTTCTTCGATCGGATCATCTGAAGATGAGTTTTTAATTAAGTGAGGAGCATTTGAATTCTATAGGGAAAAAACACATATATATATACATATTCAATTAAAGAAACAAAAATCTAGTCTAGTTACATAAAGTTTAATTTGTTTCTGTCGAAAATTCGCTTCCATTGTACCATTTTCATAAGTAATCATTTGAAGACTATGAAATTGTGAAAAATAATTTTCTGATGGCATCGTACGAGGACGCCAAACAGCCGTTTCTGGATCATAAGTATACTGAAACAAGCAAAAAAAAAGTTATTTCTCTTCAATTGAAATTATTGAAAAAAAGTAATTTTTACTAATGGTAAAAATTTCCATCCATTATTTGCAATAAATTCAATTGCATTTAAAATATAATCAACTTCTTCATCACTTGCAAAATATGATAAATTAAGTCGAGTAAAACCAGGTTTCATTAAGTCAATTTTGGGAATTCCAGTAAATCGACCACTAAAATTGATATAAATTATTTATGAAATGTATTTAACTGTTAAAACTTACTTTTCATCAGCTGTAATAAATTTTGTAAAAATTTCTGCTGTTTGATTATTAATACCAAGTAGATCCTAAATTTAAAAAAAAAGAAAAGATAACTTTTATTATTAGAAAAAAATTTCTTTCCATGTCTCACTTACTAAAACATAAGGTCCAGCACAAGCACATCCTGATCGTACTTGAATACCAAATAAATCATTTAATAAAACACAAATAAAATTATGGTGCACATATTTACCAAATAATGGTACATAAACCAGAAATGAGAATATTGCTAATCGAGGAACATTTGTTGATCCAAGTATAATTAGTTTTCTATGATTGCGAAATTTTGCAAAAAATGTTGCAACTAATGTATTTTCACGTGCTTCAATTGTATGACAACCAACAGATTCCTTTAAATGAAAGACTAAGCCAGCTCGAATACTACCAAGAATATCGGGTGTTCCACCTTCTTCACGTGTTTCTATATCTTTTATGTATTCAACATGCGTTGGAATTACATATTCTACTGTACCACCTGCAGGTTCAGATGGAATTTCATTGGTAAAAAGTTTTTTCTTAGCAATTAAAATACCTGAATGCAAAAAAAAGGACCAAATCGTTTTTATATAAATTCAATTCTTTTCTCAATGAAATCAAAATTAACCTGGTGTCGATGGTCCACCAACAAACTTGTGCGTGGAAATGAAAACGGCATCTTTATAAGCCATTTCTGATGGATTCATATCAATTTTAACATAAGGTGCTGCTGCTGCATAATCCCAAAAAATCCAACCATCATATTTATGGATAAGTTTTGAAATACGATCAACATCAGTTCTAATACCAGTTACATTACTGGCAGCATTAAATGTACAAATAATATGTTTTTTAACTTTATCATGATAATATTTTAATTGTTTTTTTAAAAAACTTCGATCAATAAGACCGTGTTTATCATTAGGAATGCGTAGAAACTATAGATAAATATTACAATTTTCTATTACTGACTCTAAAATATGAGACCGGTCAATGTTTTTTGAATGATTTTTGATAAGAACATCACATCATGGAGATCTGCGTTTTTGATCATTCAATAGAGAAGAATTCAGGGCCACCGAAATACATCGACATTTGATTAGGTAACAGTTGATTAGTAACGTGAGTTCTTGACAGAGTTTTTTTTTCAATAATATTCTGAAGTCATCTCTCTTTCGATCTATGCAAGATAGACATTCTTAACTTGAAACAACGTTAATTCATTGCATTGAGTTGAATGGTGATATTTGTTTTTAGATTCGAATCGATCTGACACTGTCATCTCAATAATCCAGCATGTCAACTCCTTCGTTATATATGGAGCCTGAGATTGTGGAATTTTAGAAATATTGAGATAACAGTATCAGATCAATTCGAAACTATGAACAAATGTCATTGTTCAATTCAGAGGATCTCAGAGAAGCCTTATAACTCTCGCAGGAAACAAACTACGAATGTCGGCCTTGCGTAGATCGAAAGAGAGATGATTTCAGAATATTATTTTCAAAAATCCTTACCAATAACTCAGCTAACTAGTCAACTGCTAACCAATTAAATTTCGAATTATTTCGATGATTCTGAGTCTTCTCTATTGAATGGTCAAAACCACAGGTCTATATGATGTTCTTATCAGAAGCTATTCAAAAAACATTGACCTGACTTATATTTTGGATTCGTTAATAGATGAGATTTTAGGAATAATTTACCTCAACTCCAGCTTCTTTCCATGGTAAAATATTTGAATGGTGTTCGAATGTACTAATAAAAACAACAGTTGTACTTCGAACGTTTTCATCTTTCAGATGTAAAACATTGACAAGTTTACTAATAGCACCTGTTGTTCCTATAAAATTGTCGATTATTTCTTTTTAATATTTAGCTAAAGAACATTTATTCATTTACCTGATCCAGTAAAAATAACAACATCCATATTAGTTGCATTGGTACATTTTTTAATAATATTTCGTGCTCCTTCACGAAATTTCGTAGTTTTAATGCACATGCAGCATTTTCGCTATGTGTATTAGCATAACTAAAAAAAATAATATTATTTCTTATTTTAGAATCAACAATTACTCTTACTAAGGTAAGACTTTATTCAGCATATAATATTCAATAAATATTAGACCACGTCCAGATGCTGTATAATCAGCATAGATAACTGTAGAAGAAAAATATATTTCTTTATATTAATGAAAATATGTATTCATACCTTTTCGAGATCCCCATGGAGTATTGACTCGAAGATTTTTACCAATTATATGTGAATTAATATATTCAAGAAGTTGTTTCTTGTCTAAATAATGTTTATTAAAAAGATTATTTTTTTTTCACAAATAATTTTATTAGTGATGACTCATTGTGTAAAGTTAATCATAGGTGAAATGTTCTTGGCAAGACAATAATTTTATTTGATCAGACTGGGATAAACAAGAGACCAGTTCGTCTCAAAGATGAGCAATTTTAATATTAAATTTTTTAAAAAACCTTATTCTAATTTTGATTATCAAGATCTATGTATTGGTCGATCTTATTTTAGAAGAATAAATTCTTTCGCATCACCTCTTGCAAAACAATGTTATCATTCTTTATGTTTCTTATTTTCACTTGACTAATAATCAATATAGATAAGACTTTAAACAAAGTTGAATTCTTTCATCTCTGACGAAAATTAGATAAGAAAAACTTAAAACTAACTGTGATCCAATTGATTGATATCAGAAAAGATTGGAGATGTTGTATTTACATTTGTACTAAATAATTGATTCACTGGGTCATCAAACAATTCTGTATTCGATGTAGATGTAGTTTGATTAAAATTGTTTGCTGTTTCAGGATGACTTGAAGTATTCAATAAATGATTCTGCGAAGAAACAAATAGTTTTGAACAAAATTTATTTAGTTAAGTATTTACTGATGCTTGTTCTTGGTGATTTTGAGAAAATATGTCTGGTTCTGCTCGACTTTCATCCGATAATTTATGTTGGAGATCTCCTTCTCTTGAATTACTTTGAAGTCCAGTGATTGTATTTGATTGATTATTCAAATGTTCTTTTGAATCGATCAAAAGAAAAACTTATTTAAGAAAAATAAAGAAACATATTTACCAGCGTTGGTCAAAAATGCTTCAGCAGCAAACTAACGAAAATAAAAGATGAAAATAAAAATTATTAAATGTTTGAATTCTATTCGATTTCTTCATTTAAATGTAGAACTCACGTACATTAACATTCCATTCATACATACTCAAAAAATTAATCACAGATTGTCGATCTTTCCAGTTAGTTAGTGACTAGAAATTGAAAAAATAAGAATGAAATTTAGCATTTGAAATAAAACTTTACTTGAAAATAATCTATTTTCTGATCGAATAATTGTGTCATTGTAATTCTGATTAAAACAACACAAAAAATAGCTTCATTTATACATATATATATATATATATATGTATATTGTGGAAAATAAAGCTTATGGAAATTTCCTACTAATGATTCAAAAAAACATTTGATGTCATGAATGGCAGTGCACATGACATACGTAAACGAACAAGAGGAGCGAAAGTAAGAATTGCGATGATAAAGAAAATATTATTGGTTGACAATCAGCAAGAAAGTATCGATGTAGGTACCTGATGTGGGATGCGGCGTGGGCTCATATATAGCCTACGGTACTTTTTCATCTAGACTCACTAACTGCGTATTTTTATGTCATTCTTTTTCATAAGTAGGAAATAGATTAGAAATGTATGGTGACTACTCAACTGTATATTCAAGACAAATTAGCAACCACTCATAGGTGATGAAATGAAACTATTCAATGTAATTGTCAAAACGTGAACTTCTCTTCAGATAAATTTCATTATATCAGCAGAAATTCGATTCTATATGAAGCCATTAATACAATCTATCGTCAAAGATCGTGATTAATGAGACGAGAGTCCTCATTTACAATTCAAGCGACGGCGTCATCGCGTTTCACATGTTAATTCTATAGGGATGGCACTGAAAGTTTTTTATTTTCTAAAAACAAGCAAAACAATTTGAAGCAAAACCAACACTGTGACTATGAGACATTGGCTACTTTGACGATTTTGAAGTGTACACTAGGAATATTATCGACGGCACAACTCTTATGACCCAAACCAGCAATCAAAATTTCGTCATTTTCCTATGAATGATAAGAGGGACATTTGTTGGTATGCGAAAAAAACATATCACACACTTCGATGAAATTAAAGCAACCACCTCGCGGCACAAAAGTCATAACTTTCTTGCCATTTTTTATTAATTAAATTCGAAAACATTTACAAATAGCCGACTTAGGTTGTGTGGCTTTGACAACGCTGAAATGTAACAGATAAATTTCTTCTCTGATTAGCATAGGTATAAATCAACATGCATTCTTTCGAGCACAATTCCCTTGACATGAGAAGTTCCACCCAACTAAATTACTTTTCTAGCGTGAAGCCAAGTAAGATTTCTTGTTGTCTTTATCATATCAGCGTTGTTCATGACCATGGTCATTTAAATTAAGAATCGTACGAGACTGCGTGATTTGTCTGCAAATAAATATTAAGTGACAATTACATAATGCGAACAATGAAATTGATCAGTTTACCTATTTTATGCGATCCAGACAAGAGATCAGTTGCTATCTGAAAAAAAGACTACGATAATTGATGTGAACAGCAACGTTTGAACAA